>JAVSCE010017542.1:0-214763 GCA_032199065.1 Smutsia gigantea
ACATATACACAATGGAATATTATTCAGCCATAAGAAGAAAACAAATCCTACGATTTGCAACAACATGGATGGAGCTAGAGGGTATTATGCTCAGTGAAATAAGCCAAGCCGAAAAAGACAAGTATCAAATGATTTCACTCATATGTGGAGTATAAGAACAAAGAAAAAATACTGAAGGAACAAAACAGCAGCAGACTCACAGAACCCAAGAACGGACTAATAGTTACCAAAGGGAAAGGGACTGGGGAAATGGGCGGGAAGGGAGGGATAAGAGGGAAAAAGGGGCATTACGATTAGCAGATGTAATGTTGGGGGGGCACGGGGAGGGCAGTACAACTCAGAGAAGACAAGTAGTGATTCTATAGCATCTCACTACGCTGATGGACAGTGACTGTAATGGGGTTGGTGGGGGGGACCTGATGAAGGGGTAGTTTAATAATCGTAATATTGCACATGTAATTGTAAATTAATGATAATAAAATAAATTAAATTAAAAAAAAAATCAACTGGCAAAAAAAAAAATCCTCAAAAAAATATTAGCACACCAAATTAAAAAATACATCAAAAAGATAATTCATCATGACCAGGTGGGATTTATTACAGGGATGCAAGGATGGTGCAATATCATAAATCTTGCTGACCAGGTGGCAATGACTTTATGGCATCTTCAGAGCACAGTGTGGGTTGTCCTGGCTGGCTGAGAGCCTCTACAGATTGTATAGCTTTCCTTAACTGTGGGGCCACCCTGAGAACTGTAAAAAACTTCATTCTTTTCACAATATCTTTTATTTTTAATTAAAACACTTTTTCTTTTATTCTTTACTAAGTATCTTAGTGATTTAAACATGTGTCCTTTACTTACTATAATTCTCATCAGTTTTGCAGACTGCAGAAATCTTAGAGCACTTTTTACTCCATTTATCACGTCTACCCTTGCTATGTTTTTAAACTATAAATATTTCTTTAATTTACCCCTTTGTTTAACTTTTATAGTGTTCTTCAGTTCTTTCATGCTTTCATCTTCCACTTTTTTCCTTCTTGAAAAAAAATCCTACAATATTTCTTGTCAGGCTGGTTTGTTGGCAACACATTCTTTCAGATTTCTTTTAAGGAGAGGCTGAAAACATCTTTTAATCCATCTTCATTTCTGAAAATTATTTTCAGTGGATATAGGATTTTCATTTTTTCTTTCAGTGCCTCGAAGATGTCATTCCATTTCCTTCGTCTTCAATTATTTGTTGTGGATAACCAGTCATAAGTCTCATTCTTCTTTTTGAAGGTGATTTGTCTTTTTATTCTCTGCCTGGTTAAAACATTTTCTCTTTGTTTTTGAACATTTTAACAATATTTTGCCATATATAGTTTCTTTGTATTTATCTGTCTTAGGGTTGGCTATGTTCCTGGATTTCTGGTTGATGCCTGTCATCAGGTTTGGAAAAATTTTCTTCCATGTCTTCACATATTATCTCTGTCCCTTTTTCTCTTCAGAGATTCCCATTACATATATATTTGCCCATGTCCCATAGTAATTTTTTTGCTCTATACTCATTAATGCTTGGTTCTGTTTTTTTTTCTGTGTGCTTCAGTTTCAATATTTTTTCTGTTTTTCTGTTTACTATGTCAAGTCTGCTATGAAACACATTCCATAAGTCCTTGAATTCATGCATGCACTTTTTCAGTTCTAGAATGTCTAATTTGATTTTCATATTGATTCTAATCATATGTTGAAAATATCCATCTTTTACTATTTCCATTCTTTATTTAAAATTATGCTTGTTATTTATTTTAAAAGTCTTATCAGTTTATGCCAATGACATGCATGGCAGGGAGAGTATTTTTTTCTTTCAGTTACATTTTCCTGCTTCTTCAGATGTCTTATATTTATTTTTTCATACCAGAACTATTGAGTTAATTATAGGTTAATGTTATTTTCCCTCAGACACTATTTGCTGTTTTCTCTGTTAACGCACGTAGACTGAGGGCAAATTACCTCAGTTAAAATGGGAATTTAGTTCGGTGCTTGTTGAATTAGAGCTGAAGATCAGTATAGTACTTTTTGGGTTACATATATTTCAAGTAGAGGTATTTCCTATGCTTTCTCAGACCCTCCCTCTAGAGGGGCTTTGTCTCCTAAGCATTGAAAGAAGCGGGAGTTCTTGGCCCACCAGCACTCACATTTGGAGCTCCGTTAGACACCATTGCCAGTGGCCACCCAAGGCTCTGCTGGTTTCTCTTTCTCCTCGTAGTGTTCCTTTAGTTAAGTCAAGTTGCATCTGTAGTATGTACACAGATTTGGCAAATGCTTTCAATGAAAAAAACTGCTGGTCTTATCTTGCCAAAGAAAAGATACTCCATCTCTGGAGACAGTTCATCCAGTCCTCTTTGCTTCCTCACTACTCTGATGTTTTTACAAACTGGAATTTTGGATTTATGCATTTTTTTCCTCTTTGTTGAAGTGAAGGTTATAGCTTGCCTCTGCATTCTGCATTGTACTCAGAGGTTTTAAGTAGATGTTTTCATTTGTTTGTTAACTCTAAGTGATTAGTCATGGCCAGTGTGATAAAAAGGATTTTGAAATCATATTTAGACTCTTGGGAATGAGAGCCATAATTAATTAACAATATCTACCATGGGTTTGGATATGGAAGTGTGGCACACATGCTATTCCTATGTCTAATTGTACTTTTTACTGTTGTGAGCTAAAAACTTTGGTAGGTATTGTATGTGCCCAAAATGAAGATAAAGGAGACAGGCAAGTACAATACAGACCATGAATGAAGGCTCATTGAGAGGAGGGGCTTTATTGTCTTATTCTCCATTAGATTCCCATTTCCTGGGACAGTAAGTGCTAAATATATTGTGACTGCTTAAATATATTAACTGAATGAATGAATAAAAGGGGTATATTCAGAGTGGATGTGAAAGGTTGTAGTTGAACTGTTCACTAATCTTGGGGATCCAGCTGCTTAAAGACAGCAACCATGTCTAACTAATCTTAATATTTCTACAGCATGCCATATTAGACATTAGATGCTTTTGAATGAGTTATTGAATTAATGTGTATTGGAGCAGGTTATCATGTATATTTCTAATTTTGCTAAAATAATTGGATTTATCCACTTATTCCATGAACTTTTACTGATTGCCTATGTCAAATACTCTATGTACTGAGGGCATTTTTTAATTAAACTAATAAATGTGAATTTATACAATTTTTTCACCATATGCTGTTAAAATACTATATCAACAACCTAATAAAATAATTTTATAATCTTTTATCTTATTTAATGAATGTCAGTGTCCTATGAAGCTAGTCATTCAGAGATCACACTGCCTTGAACTTAAAGATCAAAAGAAATGATTAGACTCATAAGAGACAAATCACTTCTTCTGGATGGCCGATTACAAGTGTTGAATTTGCATTTAAATATGTATTTTTTAAGTTCTCTTTAAGTTATAATAGTCTATGATTTGCTATTTAAATGAATAAAACATAAAATAATATTTATTTAATTCTATAATGACTTTTGTCTGTATTATAAGCTTTATTTCTAAAAATGAATTCTGAGATACAATAATAACTTTTTCAGACAGGAAACAGATACAGAGAGCTATGGAAAAATTTGAAGTTGTCCATTATACTAAAAACAAACAACCTATTTTCTTGTCTTAGCTTGGGCTGCAATAACAAAATATCATAGACTGGGTGGCTTAAATATCAGAAAACTTATTTTCTCATATAATTAATAACTCCATGAATAACTCTCTGACACAGTAATATTTGTTGAATAAATGACTGAATTCCATCCACTTAGAAGAATAAGTTATGGCCACACAGATTTATGTCTTATATGAGTTTCAATTTTTTTGTCTCCATCGTATAAATAAGTTATACTTATTTTCAATGCAAATGACAGCCTTTAATTATTTTTTCTAGCAGCTCTAGAATTCAAATAGTTATAAACCTAAATTGAGCTTAGGTTTTCTAAGTCTAATCACAGGGATACCCTCAGAGATATTGTGGGTTCAGATCCAGACTACTGCAATAAAGTGAGTCAAATGAATTTTTGATTCCCCAATGTGTATGAAGGTTATGTTTTTACACAGTGTAGCTAGGCTAAGTATACAATAGTATTATGTTGAAAAAATAATGTACATACCTTAATTCAAAATCACTTTATTGCTAAGAGATACTAACCATCATCTGAGCTTCAGTGAGTCATAATTACTGATCACAATTACCATAACAAATATAATGAAAAAATTTAAAATATTGCTAGAATTGCCAAAACATGATACAGACATGAAATGAGCAAGTACTGTTATGGTGGTGATAGACTTGTTTAATGACACTAAAAATGGCCCTGATAGACTTGTTTGATGCAAGGTTGCCATAAACCTTCAATTTGTAAAAAAATGCAGTATCTGTGAAACACAAGCAAAGGGCAATAAAACAAGGTAAGGCTACATTTTATGGTGCAGCTCTTCAGTAGTGTTTCTTTGCCATCTTCATTCTTCCTCAATCCATCAAAATAGAATGTCATCACAGCAAGATCATTAGATTTTAGGTATGGCTTCTGAGCACATGAGTAAAACTGTCTTAGTGGTTAAAATTTATTTTTTACATAGCTAGACCAGCAGGGAGCTAATATGGATTGTAGAATATGACAACATGTATCAGTTTTCAAGTGTTTTTCTCTTTTCAACAGAGAGCCTTAAGAAAAATGGTCTTTTCAAAGTATTTATTTAGCTTTCTATAACACAAAATTTTTGCCTTAAATTTTTGCCTGAGATAGATAAAGAAGAAATTGAAGAGGTGCAGAATAAATGAGCTTTCTAACCTTAACCATATACAGGCTGAAGAGAAGGGAGGGGATTTAAAAATTTTCATAATCCATTGGTCCTATTCAAATGGTCTGACAAATATTTTAACAACAACCTAATATTTTACTAATAAGTGTTGAAAAGTTTGGTTAATTTTTACTGTATAAAGTACATCAAGATACTCCTTTGATTCAAATTGGGATGAATCTATTAATTTGAAACAGAATAGCATCTGCTGCCTGGTAGACCAGAAGGAACTCTGGGCCTACTATTATTAGGAGAAAGTTCCAGAGCCAGCTCTGTGATGTGGATTAATTACATGACATTGATTATATCTGTTTAGTAGAGATGGCCTTGGTGATTCCTTTTTCTTCTAAAATGTTCTGACCAACATTTGTTGCCTGAATGTTTCTGCTTGCTTCCTTTTTCCTTCCTTCCACAAATATTTGTTTTATACCTACCATTATCCTGGGCACTGTGTAAGGAACCAGGAGCAAAGAATTTCTGAGCTCAAGGAACTTATAGCCTAGTTGGAGGAGCCCAGACATTTAACACCTAATTACTAAATTAGTCGTATAATTTTAAGCATAACTTCTTCAAAGAAAGATTTAGCTTGATAGAGAAGGGGCTTTTTGATATTATTTTATATCTTTAGTTACATATGCTTATATGTATTAAAGAGAAGTAGTCACAGTTTTTTTTTACTATAATAAAAGAGAGATTTAATTGATAATAGGCCAAAATTTCTACAACAAAAATAATGTTTGTAAATGCACTCTACTTAAGACTCTCTTAGGCTTACTATAGGGCTCATTTAAATATATTTTTAGCAAAACTAGCTGTTCCTTTACCTGTAAATTTTCTCTGCGCTATTCTAGGAGATAGGTTTAAGCTTATTTCAGTGTCATCTACTTTAAGAATTTCAAGTATTAGGAATGAGTTGTTCTATTCATGAAGATGATGAGCTCAGAGGAGTAGGTGAAATATACTGGTGCCCTAGATTTCTTCTTTTTCATTTGAAATTTTTTTCTCTAAATTTTAGGCCAGCTGAAAACATTTTCTTTATATAGCTTATAAAAAATTTAAGCAATACAGTAGTATATAAAATTAAAAAGAAAATTTTCCCTCCAAACAATCCAACTCCCATATGGTGTATTTTCTAGCACTTTTTTTCTTCATAGACATATATTACATAACTATAAATTTTTACTAATAGAAATGTGCTCATGGGGTACATACTGTTGTATAATTTGCATATCTCCCTTAATAAATAGTGGATATCTTTTCATGTTGTTATACATAATCCTGTTCCAGTCTAATAGCTATGTAATTTCTAATGTACTGTAATTTATTTATTCAGATACTTGGGTAGTGTTGGATACTTGTGTTATTTCTAGCTCTTTTCTATTATAATTCTGCAGTAAAATCTTTCTGTGTCTGTCTCATCTTTTTCTAGAAACCATATGCTTCACAATTTCATAGATACTGCTAATTTGCCCTCCAAAAAGCTGTATCAAATTTATACACTTGTATATGAATGTGTATGTGCCCCTGCCCCTCCCTGCCTCAGGCTAGTGCTGCATATTATCAATATTTGTTTACCTCATAAGGGGATTATATCACATGTACTTAATCTTTGCATTTATGTGTTTATTAGTGATATTAAAGACCTGTAAATATTTTTAATTCATTTATATTTACGTGGTTAATATCCTTCACTTGTTAGTTGATCATTTTTATTTATTATTTTATAGATTCTTTGTATTGATATTCACATGAAAACTTTCAATTGTATGTTGTAGTAGTTTTTCCCAGTATGTCATTTGTTTTTGTTTTGTTTATGCCATCTTTTTTGGTGAAGTTATACATTTTTATATAGTTAAGTCTTTTTATGTTCTACAATTGATGTTATACATTGAAAGAAAGAACTTCCCAAATTAAGATTTAGTTTCCACATTTTATTCTTGTGTTTATGTTTTTTAAATTAAAATCTTTATTATTAAACTGTATGTTGCAAAATTGATTTCCAGCCATATTGCTAAATACACAGGCAATTGTTAAAATATTTACAAGTGAGCTGTTCTTTCCTCTCTTACTTGAAAGCTTCATTTACCACATTAAAAATTTCTATATGAACACGGGCCTTTTGCTTGACTATTGTGTTTCATTAATCTGATTATCAGGATCAGTAGCATACTGTTTTAATCACTGAAGCTTTATCATAAATATTAATATCTAGTTGGATGAATGTATACTTACTATTCATTTTGACAAATTTCTTGTCTCTTTTCATTGACTTTTCCACATAGACTTAAGAATCAACTTAGTTCCCTTTCCTCTAAAGAATCTTACTAGGATTTTTTTTTAATTTCTTATTAAGGTATTATTGATATACACTCTTATGAAGGCTTCACATGAAAAACAATTTAGTTACTACATTCACCCATATTATCAAGTCCCCACCCATACCCCATTGCAGTCACCATCCATCAGTGTAGTAAGATGCCACAGAGTCACTATTTGCCTTCTCTGTGCTACACTCTTTTCCCCGTGACCCCCCACACCATGTGCACTAAACATAATACCCCTCAATCCCCTTCTCCCTCCCTTCCCACCCGTCTCCACAACCCCTTCCCTTTGGTAACCACTAGTCCTTTCTTGGAATCTGTGAACCTGCTGCTGTTTTGTTCCTTCAGTTTTGCTTCATTGTTATATTCCAGAAATGAGGGAAATCATTTGGCACTTGTCTTTCTCCACCTGGCTTATCTCACTGAACTTAATATCCTCCATCTCCATCCATGTTGTTGCAAATGGTAGAATTTGTTTCTTTCTTATGGCTGAATAGTATTCCATTGTGTATATGCACCACATCTTCTTTATCCATTCTTCTACTGATGGATACTTTGGTTGTTGCCATATCTTGGCTATTATAAAGAGTGCTGTGATAAACATGGGGGTGCATATGTCTTTTTGAATCTAAGAACTTGTATTCTTTGGTTAAATTCCAAGGAGTGGGATTCCTGGGTCAAATGGTATTTCTATTTTTAGTTTTTTGAGGAACTTCCATATTGCTTACCAGAGTGGATGAACTAGCTTACATTCCCACCAGCAGGGTAGGAGGGTTCCCCCTTTCTCCACATCCTTGCCAGCATTCGTTGTTCTTAATCTTTTCTATACTGGGCATCCTTACTGCTGTGAGGTGATATCCCACTGTTGTTTTAATTTGCATTTCTCTGATGATTATTGATGTGGAGCATCTTTTCATGTGTCTGTTGGCCATCTGTGAATTTCTTCTTTGGAGAAGTCTGTATTCATGTCCTCTGCCCATTTCTTAATTGCATTATTTACTTTATGTTTGTTGAGGTGCGTGAGTTTTTTATATATTTTGGATGTCAACCCCTTATTGGATACGTCATTTATGGATATATTCTCCCATACTGTAGGATGTCTTTTTGTTCTACTGATGGTGTCCTTTGCTGTACAGAAGCTTTTCAACTTCATATAGTCCCACTTGTTCATTTTTGCTTTTGTTTCCCTTGCTCGGGGAGATATGTTCATAAAGAAGTCCCTCATGTTTATGTCCAAGAAATTTTTGCCTATGCTTTTTCTAAGAGTTTTATGGTTTCATGACTTACATTCAGGTCTTTGATCCATTTTGAGTTGACCTTTGTGTATTGGGTTAGGCAGTAGTCCAGTTTCATTTTCTTACATGTAGCTGTCCAGTTTTTCCAACACCAGCTGCTCAAGAGGCTGTCACCTCCCCATTGTATTTCTAAGGCTCCTTTATCGTATATTAATTGACCGTATATGTTTGGGTTAATGTCTGGACTCTCTATTCTGTTCCACTGGTCTGTAGGTCTGTTCTTGTGCCAGTACCAGATTGTCTTGATTGCTGTGGCTTTTAGTAGAGCTTGAAGTCAGGGAGTGTAATTCCCCCTGTTTTATTCCTCCTTCTCAGGATTGCTTTCGCTATTCAGGGTCTTTTGTGATTCCATATGAATTTTAGAATTATTTGTTCCAGTTCATTGAAGAAAGCTGTTGGTAGTTTGATAGGTATTGTGTTGAATCTGTAGATTGCTTTAGGTAGTATAGCCATTTTGACAATATTTATTCTACCTAGCCAAGAGCATGGGATGCGTTTCCATTTGTTAGTGTCCTCTTTAATTTCTCTTAGGAGTGTCTTGTAGTTTTCAGAGTACAGGTCTTTCACTTCCTTCATTAGGTTTATTCCTAGGTATTTTATTCTTTTTGATGCAATTGTGAATGGAATTGTTTTTCTGATTTGTATTTCTGTTAGTTCATTGTTAGTGTATAGGAAAGCAACAGATATCTATGTGTTAATTTTGTATCCTGCAACTTTGCTGAATTCAGATATTAGTTCTAGTAGTTTTGGAGTGGAGTCATTAGGGTTTTTTATGTAGAATATCATGTCATCTGCAAATAGTGACAATTTGACTTCTTTACCAATCAGGATGCCTTGTATTTCTTTGTTTTGTCTGCGGTGGCTGGGACCTCCACTACTATGTTGAATAACAGGGGAGAGAGTGGGCATCCCTGTCTTGTTCCTGATCTTAGATGAAAAGCTTTCAGCTTCTTGCTGTTAAGTATGATGTTAGCTGTGGGTTTGTCATATATGGCCTTTACGATGTTGAGGTAGTTGCCCTCTATACCCATTTTGTTGAGAGTTTTAATCATAAATGGATGCTGAATTTTGTCAAATGCTTTTTCAGCATCTATGGAGATGATCATGTGGTTTTTGTTCTTCTTTTTGTTGATGTGGTGAATGATGCTGATGGATTTTCGAATGTTGTACCATCCTTGCATCCCTGGGATGAATCCCACTTGATCATGGTGTATGATCCTCTTGATGTATTTTTGAATTCAGTTTGCTAATATTTTGTTGAGTAATTTTGCATCTATGTTCATCAGGGATATTGGTCTGTAATTTTGTTTTTTGGTATTAGAGTGATGCTGGCTTCATAGAATGAGTTTGGAAGTATTCCCTCTCAAAAAGAGGGGGCTCTTCTATTTTGTGGAAAACTTTAAGAAGAGTGGGTGTTATTTCTTCTCTATATGTCTGGTAGAATTCAGAGGTGAATCCATCTGGTCTGGGGGTTTTGTTCTTGGGTAGTTTTTTGATTACCACTTCAATTTCGTTGCTGGTGATTGGTCTGTTTAGTTTTTCTGTTTCTTGCTTGGTCAGTTTTGGATGGTTGTATTTTTCTAAGAATTTTTCCATTTCTTATAGGTTTTCATTCTTGTGAGCATATAGATTTTCATAATATTCTCTTATAATTCTTGGTATTTCTGTGGGGTCTGTCGGTATTTTTGCTTTCTCATTTCAGATTCTGTTTATTTGTGTAGATTCTCTTTTTCTCTTAATGAGTCTGGCTAGCGGTTTATCTATTTTGTTTATTTTTTCAAAGAATCAGCTCTTGGTTTCATTGATTTTTTCTATTCTTTTATTCTTCTCAGTTTTATTTATTTCCTCTCTGATCTTTATTATATCCCTCCTTCTGGTGACTTTGGGTCTCATTTGTTCTTCTTTTTCCAATTTCAGTAATTGTGTCCTTAGACTATTCATTTGGGAATGTTCTTCCTTCTTTACATAGGCCTTGATTGCAATATACTTTCCTCTTAGAACTGCCTTTGCTGCGTCCCACAGAAGCTGTGGCTTTGTGTTGTTGTTGTCATTAGTCTCCATATACTCTTTGATTTCTGTTTTGATCTGGTCGTTAACCCATTGATTAATTAGGAGAATGTTGTTAAGTCTCCATGTATTTGTGAGCCTTTTTGTTTTCTTTTTGAAATTTAATTCTAGTTTTATACCTTTGTGATCTGAGAAGTTGGTTGGTAGAATTTCAATATTTTTGAATTTATTGAGGTTCTTTTTGTGGCCTAGTATGTGGTCTATTCTGGAAAATGTTCCATGTGCACTTGAGAAGAATGTGTATCCTGTTGCTTTTGGGTGTAGAGTTCTGTAGATGTCTGTTAGGTCCATCTGTTGTAGTGTGTTGTTCAGTGCCTCTGTGTCTTTACTTATTTTCTGTTTGGTTGATTTGTCCTTTGGAGTGAGTGGTGTGCTGAAGTCACCTAAAATGAATGCATTGCTGTCTATTTTCTCCTTTAATTCTGTTAGTATTTGTTTCACATATGCCGGCGCTCCCGTGTTGGGTGCATATATATTTATAATGGTTATATCCTCTTGTTGGATTGACCCCTTTATGATTATGTAATGTCCGTCTTTATCTCTTGCTATTTTCTTCGTTTTGAAGTCTATTTTTTCTGATACAAATACTGCAACACCTGATTTTTTCTCCTTGTTGTTTGCATGAAATATCTTTTTCCATCCCTTCACTTTTAGTCAGTGTATATCTTTGGGTTTGAGGTGATTTTCTTGTAGGCAGCATATAGATGGGTCTTGATTTTTTTATCCATTCTGTTACTCTATGTCTTTTGATTATTGCATTCAGTCCATTTACATTTAGGGTGATTATCGATTGATATGTACTTATTGCCATTGGTGGCTTTAGATTCGTGGTTATCGAAGGTTCAAGGGTTGCTTCTTTACTATCTAACAATCTACCTTAACTTTCTTGTTAAGTTATTGTAAACACTGTCTGATGTTTCTTTATTTCTCTCACTTCTTATTCTTCCTCCTCTATTCTTTATATACTAGGTGTTTTATTCTTTGCCTTTAGTTGGTATTTGGATGGTCTGCTTTCTTTGCTATGATTTAATTTTCTCTGGTGACATCTTTTTAGCCTTAGGAGTGCTTTCCTCTGGAGCAGTTCCTTTAAGATGTCCTGTAGTGGTGGTTTATGGGAATGAAACTCTCTCAGCTTTCGCTTGTCTGGAAATTGTTTAATCCCTCCATCATATTTAAATGATAATCGTGCTGGATACAATATTCTTGGTTCAAGGCCCTTCTGTTTCATTACATTAAATATATCATGCCATTCTCTTCTGGCCTGTAGGGTTTCTGTTGAGAAGTCTGATGATAGTCTGATGGGTTTTCCTTTGTAGGTGATTCTTTTTTATCTCACTAGCTACCTTTAATACTCTGTCCTTATCTTTGATCTTTGCCATTTTAATTATTATGTGTCTTGGTGTTGTCTTCCTTGGGTCCCTTGTGTTGGGAGATCTGTGGGCTTCCATGAACTGCGAGACTATTTCCTTCCCCAGCGTGGGAAAGTTTTCAGCAATTATTTCTTCAAAGACACTTTCTATCCCTTTTTCTCTCTCTTCTTCCTCTGGTACTCCTATAATGCGAATATTGTTCAATTTGGATTGGTTACACAGTTCTTTTAATATTCTTTCATTACTAGAGATCCTTTTATCTCTCTCTGCCTCAGGTGCTCTATATTCCTGTTCTCTGATTTCTATTGCTTTAACAGTCTCTTGCATCTCGTCCAGTCTGCTGCTACGCCTGTCGATGGCTTGTCTCATTTCTGCATTGTTTTTCCTGACTTCCTTCACTTCCTCCCTCAGCTCTTGCGTATTTCTCTGTAAATCCATCAGCATGGTTATGACTTTTATTCTGAATTCTTTTTCCGGAAGATTGTGCATTTCCATCCCTTCAGGCTCCCTGTCTGGTGTTGTCTGGGTGAGCTTTGTCTGTACCATATTCCTCTGTCTTTTTATGGTGATAGTAGTGGTCACTGGTAGGTGCCACGTATGTCAGCTGGGCTCTTTAAGACCTTGAAAAAAAAAAAAAGAAGGACAAGAAAGAAAAGGGAAAAAAAGAAGGAAGAGAAAGAAAAGAGAAAAAAGAAAGAAAGAAGAGAAAGTAAAGAAAAGAAAGAAAGGAAAAGAACAGAAAGGAAAAAAAAAGCCCACTGGGATTAGGTTCTGTAAGGATGCTGTAAGTGGCTCTGTTGCTCCACTATTCTGCCGCCATGGCCACGCCGCTCTGCTTGGCCTTTTGCAGCTCTGGCCTGGGCGGGAACAAATGGGGGTCTATTGTTCTCTGTGTGAAGTTTCAGTGTGGCTACTTTTTCCCGGTCGCCAGCCAAGGGGGCCGAAATTCCTCAGGCCTTCCAGCCTGCTGGGTTGAGTGTGCTGGGATGATCGTAAGACCACTGAAAAAAGCACGTGCTTTTCTTTTGTCCCAGGAGCTGGCTTGGAGGACCTGGGCACGTTCCCAGCTCAAAACCTGCACCTTCTGCCTGTCCAGTCTCCGCTACACGGTGCAATGTATGTCAGCACTCCCGGCGCAGATCACCAGGGCTGGTTATTTCGCAGGCCTGTACTTCCACTCCCTCCCGCCTCTGAATCCTCTCTTCCCACCAGTGCACTGGGATGGGGGAGTGCTCGTATCCCTCCGGGACGCGGCTCCATATCTTACCCACCTCGCGGGGTGCCGAGTCTTCTCAGGTGCAGATGCAGGCTGTGCTCTGTCCTGTGTATTCTTGTCTCTCTTTTAGGAATAGTTTTATTTGCTGTATTTTCATAGATATATATAGTTTTGGGAGATTTCCGCCGCCCTACTCATACTGCCATCTTCCCGGAACTCCCCAAGAGATTTTTGCCTATATTTTTTTCTAAAAGTTGTATGGTTTCATGACTGACATTCAGGTCTTTGATCCATTTTGAATTTAGTTTTGTGTATGGGGCTAGACAGTAATCCAGTTTCATTCTCTTACATGTAGCTGTCAAGTTGTGCCAACTTTAGGGTTTTTTATGTACAATATCATGTCATCTGCAAACAGTGACAGTTTAACTTCTTCCTTACCAATCTGGATGCCCTTTATTTCTTCATGTTGTCTAATTGCTGTGGTGAGGACCTCCAGAACTATATTGAATAAAAGTGGAGAGAGTGGGCATCCTTGTCTCATTCACAATCTTAAAGGAAAGGCTTTTAGATTCTCACTGTTAAGGATGATGTTGGCTATGTGTTTGGCATATATGGCCTTTATTATGTTGAGGTACTTGCCCTCTATACCCATTTGTTGAGAGTTTTTATCATGAATGGATGTTGAATTTTGTCAAACGCTTTTCCGGCATCTATGGAGATAATCATGTGGTTTTTGTCCTTCTTTTTGTTGATGTGGTGGATCATGTGGATGGATTTTCAAATGTTGTACCATTCCTGCACCCCTGGAATAAATCCTACTTCATCATGATGGATGATCTTTTTGATGTATTTTTGAATTCGGTTTGCCAATATTTTGTTGAGTATTTTTTCACCTATGTTCATCAGGGATATTGGTCTGTAATTTTCTTTTTTTGTGGTGTCTTTGCCTGCTTTTGGTATTAGAGTGATGCTGGCCTCGTAGAATTAGTTTGGAAGTATTCCCTCCTCTTCTACTTTTTGGAAAACTTTATGGAGGATGGGTATTAGGTCTTCACTAAATGTTTGATATAATTCAGCGGGGAAGCTGTCTGGTACAGGGATTTTATTCTTCTAGAAAGTTGTCCATTTCTTCTAGGTTATCCACTTTGTTGGCATATTATTTTTCATAGTAATCTCTTATAGTTCTTTGTATTTCAGTGCTATCTGTAGTGATTTTTCCTCTCTTCTTTCTGATTCTGTTCATGTGAGTAAACTCTCTGTTTTTCTTGATTAGTCTGGCTAGGGGTTTATCTATTTTATTTTCTTGAAGAACCACCCCTTGCTGGATAAAGTATTCTTGGTTCAAGGCCCTTCTGCTTCATTGCATTTAATATATCATACCACTCCCTTCTGGTGTGTAATGTTTCTGCTGAGAAGTCTGATGATAGCCTGATGGGCTTTCCTTTGTATGTGATCTTATTTCTCTCTCTGGCTGCTTTTAGTACTCTCTCCTTATCATTGATCTTTGCCATTTTAATTATTATATGTCTTGGTGTTGCCTTCCTTGGTGTTGTCCCTTGTGTTGGGAGTTCTGTGCACCTCTATGGCCTAAGGGACTATCTCCTTCCCCAGATTGGGGAAGTTTTCAGCAATTACCTTCTTAAAGACACTTTCTATCCCCTTTTCTCTCTCTTCTTCTTCTGGTACCCCTGTAATACAAATATTTTTCCGTTTGCATTGGTCACACAGTTCTCTCAATATTCTTTCATTCTTATAGATTCTTTTTTCTCTCTGTGCCCCAGCTTCTTTGTATTCCTCTTCTCTCATTTCTGTTTCATTTATCATCTCCTCCACCATATCTAATCTGCTTTTAAAACCTTCCATTATATGTTTCATTTCTGATACTGTGTTCTGTAATGATTGGGTCTCTGACCGAAATTCATTCCTGAGTTCTTGAATATTTTTCTATACCTCCATGAGCATGTTTATGATTTTTATTTTGAAATCTCTTTCAGGAAGATTCATGAGGTCAATTTCATTTGACTCTTTCTCTGGTGCATTTATAATTTTGCTTTGAACCAGGTTCCTTTGATGTTTCATATTGGTATGTGGTGCCCTCTGGTGCCCAGTAGCTCTACCCTCTGGAGCTTCTCATCCCCTGGAGCAATCTTGGGGGTTGCAGGGGAGTGTAGTTGGTGCCTGGGGGGAGGCAAGAGCTGTTTCCTGCTTTCCAGCTGCTATGCCTGTCTCCACTGCCAGAGCCACTGGGCAAGCACACAGGTGTAAGCCTCTATACTTTGTGTTTGTAGCTGCTGTAGGCGGGGCTTCCCTCTGGCTGTCCTGACGCCAGGACAGGTTTTGCCAGTTTGCAAGCCAGGTGCAGGCTGGCCATGAGGAGGGCACAGCAGGCTGCATGCCACTTCCATCTATAGCATTCCCTACAAAATACACTGTAGAGACAGTTTGTGGGAGGTAAATTCTCTTAGCTTTTGCTTTTCTGGAAATTGTTTCAAATTTAAGTGATAATCTTGCCTGATTAAGTATTCTTGGTTCAAAGCCCTTCTGCTTCATTGCATTTAATATATCATGCCACTCCCTTCTGGTGCGGGGCCTTGGAGCTGCATAGCCAGCCAGGGGGCTGGAGCACCTGAAGATAGTGAAAGTTCCCAACCTGCTGGGCAGAGTGCACCCAGACAATTTTGTCTACCTGTCCTTTCTCCTGAGCAGTAAGATCTGTGCAATCCTTGCTCCTTAGAAGCCCTCTTGCTGTTAGGAAGTCTCTCAGACTGCCCTTCTTTCTTTTGTCCCAGAGCAGCTGGATATGGATCCCTGTTTTCCACTAGCGGCTGTAATCTCAGTCTCTTCAGGTATTCTGCCTATGTTAGGTTTCTGACCCCCTTAATCACGGAGCACAATGTAATGTAGGTTTGTGCTCCTAGGGCAGATCTCCAGAGCTAGGTGTTCAGCAGTCCCAGGCCTCCACTCCCTCTCTGCTCCGTTTCTCTTCCTTTCACCAGTGAGCTGTGGTGGGATAAGGGCTTGGGTCCCGTTGGGCCACAGCTTTTGTACATTACCCTGTTTTGTTAAGTTTATTCTTTTCTCCAAGTTTATGCAGTCTGGCACAGCCCTCTTTCCTGTTGCTTTTTCAGGATTAGTTGTATTAATTATATTTTCATATTATATGCAGTTTTGGGAGGAAGCCTTGTCTCACCTCTCATGCCACCATCTTTAATCTCCCAACATCTTATTAGGATTTTGACTAAAACTTTAATTTTATGTATTGGGAAGAATTGGCATCCTTATAAAAATGAGGTTTCCTATCTAGGGACAAGACATATTTATGCATTTTATTAGGACTTCTACATCTAGTGGCAGTTTTAATTATCCGCAGACACGTTTTACACATTCCTAAATTTATTCCAAGGTGTTCTGTAGCTTTTGTTGATAGTAATGCACTTTTTGTTAGAATCACACTGTCAATTACAAATTCTTAAACTACTGATTTTTGATACATTTAATCTCTTTAATTGATTTTTTGTTGATTTGTTTCTATCATCTCCAAATAATGATAATTGGCTTCTATTGGAGATGGGAAAATCAAGAAAGAGTTCTCTGCTAGTGTGTGGAAACATTTTCCTTTTTATTTGTACTGTGTGGAGCATGTTGCATGGGGATATTACTCCATTGCTTATCTGGCTGCTGGAACTATTAGGTGCCTGCTGCAACTTTTTCCAAAATGGAATCCTCATGGATTGTAGCCTTAATTCACTAGACAGACAAGATATTTGGTGTATATCCAGAGTACTATGAAATCATGTTACACCCCTAAATTATTCCAATTACCAAGGTGCTTACTCCTGGGCCTGCTCATGTATCTCACCTTTGCTATCTCTGAGGACAGCTTTTTTCCCAAGGCCATTTCAGAAAATTGGTACATTTTCTGCTCTGGGCACTGCATCCTTTTCCTATTGAATTTTTGATTTCCAACTCTTGTTTTCATGCCCTTCTTATCTCAGTGCTTTATTATTTTTTCCTATATACTATTTAATACACAAAATATTACTTATATATATAAAATCTCTGTGTAAATTATGAGGCATAATAATAAAATAAATACCAGTAATTCCCTCCTCTCACCTTGAGAACTTTATCCATGCCATTCTCCATACCAGAGAATCATTACCTTCCTTTCATTCCTCCCTCCCAGAGGTAAATTTTGTGTTTACCATTTACTTTCTTTAAAAAGAATGTTTTCATTGGACACATACCAAAATAATGCATTATTTAGTTTTAGTTTTGAGCTATCTCAAACATTTAACCACACACTAACATCATTCTTTTTGTACCAGTTAGGGTTTCCTCAGAGAAGTAAAACCCATAGGAGTGATATAGAATAAGGGATTAATCATAGGGATTAGAATTTAGGCAATAATGGAACCAATTAGGTAGCTTTATGTAAGTCTTTTTTTTTTATTCTCTCAGTTCAAAGTCAGCCAGGCCTAAGTCTATATGTAAAGCTGGACAAGAAGTGGGAGACACCAAGGACAAAATGGAAACACATTTGTGTCTCCTGGCCTCTGATCTTAATGATGCAGATGACTTGAAGAATAAGGGGACTCCCTTCACCTTGAAGCTGAACCACACCTGACCAGAATCAGAGAAGCTGAGGAAGATCTGGAGGACTTTAGGGAGCTGCAGGCTTCACTGCGATCCTTTGCCAAGATCAGTGACAATATGTGTGAGCTGCAATTGCATGAGTGATACCAGCCTTCTTGGAGTTAAAACTTTCACCTTCCAAATATCAGATAAAGATTGTAGCAACCTTAACTAAAAACCAGAGAGAAGAATCTGGGACATATAGTTTCAAATTAGTTAAAGTGACACAATGACAAAGTATCCAAACTTATAGATTTCTGTAATTTTTTCTTTCAGTATTTACCTTGAAAGCTGTTTTGTGTGTTTATATGTCCATAATTATCACTGATAAATAATAGTTCATCATGGGGAAAATCTAAAATTTACACATCTATTCTCCTGTTTAATGACATTTCACATGTTTCTGGTTATAATTGTCATTATAAAAAATGATGCTGTGGACATTCTTGTTTGTTTCTCCTGATGTAATTATAAAAACATTTCTCTATTACTTCTACAAGCATTAGAAATAGGAGAATGTAGGATATGTGAATGTTCTGCTTTATCAAATATTTCCAAATATTTGTCCAAGTGGTTTTACCAAATTTATACTCCTAGGCATACCATATAGTTTTAATTGAACTACATGCTTGTCAGCACTTGGCATCATCACACAGGTTAATATTTTCTAGTCTGATGAAAGAAGAATGATATCTGTGATCTGTGATGTTTATTTCCATTTTCCTGATTGTCAGTGAGACTGAATATCTTTTCATATCTTTTCATTTCTTTTTTTATCTTCTGGAAATTCTTGTTCATTTAGTTTCACCAATTTTTTTCTACTATGTTTTCTTTTTACAATTTGTAGCAGCTCTTTATATATTTTGAATATTAATATTTTGCAGGTTTTATGTGTTGCAAATATCTCTGTAGGTTATCTTTCTAATATTATTAGAGTGTATTCTAATGACATAGATTTTAATTATATAATGTCAGTTTTGTCAGACTTTTATTAATTAATGCCTTTTGTATTTTATTTAAAAAAAACCTAGTCTACTTTAAGATCATTAATACAGTATTCTATATTATCCTCTGTTAGTTATGAAATTGGGTTTTCAATCAATCTGGAATTGATTTTTGTCTGATCAGTGATAAGGATCCTATATCATTTTTTTCTCATATGTATAATTATTAGCTCAATATTATTTATTGAAGAGTCCATAATTTTTATAATGTTCTGCATTGTCATCTCTATCATATATCAAGTTTCAGTGTGCATAGATCTCCTTCTGAGCTTTCTATTCTGTTTTACCTGTCAATTGATCTAATACTTTTTTATTATTGGTTTTATAGTAGATCATGCTATTTATGAATGCAAATGCATTCACTTTATTTCCCTTCTTCCAGAGTATGTTGGTTGTTTTTCTTCCTTTTATTCTTTATACAAATATTAGAAGAAAACCTCCAGGTTCAAGTTCTGTGTGTAAGGAGTTCAGAAGTCTCCATTTTGTCCCTAACAAGTAAAAGGCTGAACAGACTTAAAAATTAACAACTCTTGAGGATCCATATGAGAGCTGAAGACACAGGGAAAACTGCTGCCCCTATGATTAGAGAGACAGACAGGCAAATATGGGAAATCATGGCTAACTGGAGATGATATCTAGGAGTGGAAATTGCAGTGGGAACCAGTGCCAGGGTATAAAAATTTGAATTGTAATTGATGAATTGCTGGAGGGTCAGGGTAGAAAACAAATTTCAAAGAGTCCCCTCATATTTTCAGCAAA
Organism: Smutsia gigantea; assembly: GCA_032199065.1. NCBI lineage: Eukaryota > Metazoa > Chordata > Mammalia > Pholidota > Manidae > Smutsia > Smutsia gigantea. The sequence continues at coordinate 19,519 of JAVSCE010017542.1, forward strand.
AGGATGAGAAAGGAACCATTTTGAAATACACCAGAGCACTCTGTTATTCTAAACAAAGCCTGCTCCTAAGAGGAAACTAGTTAAACAGAGTCCACTTGATCCTGGGAAAGAGAAATATCAAACTCCAGTCAGTTCTAGTCTTCCATGTGGTAGAAGAGATTTACCTAATCCCAGCCCACATTAGCCATTATCTCCCATCTAAGGGGGGAGAAAAAAAAAGCAGGAAAATTATGTAGATAACAGTCCGGAGGCAAAGACTCATTAAAAGAATGAGACCTAATCATGGGACTATAGAAAACTTTCCCTCCTCCCACACCTCACCATCACATTACTAAAGGCATATTTACAGCTGTTATTTTTACCTAGTACATTATGTCCAGCTATCCAAGAAAAAATTAAGGCATATCAAAAGGCAAAAAGTACAATTTGAAGAGAGAGAGCAAGCATCAGAATCAGACATGGCTTGGATATTGGAGTGATCAGACCATTTAAAACAGCTAAGATTAATATACTAAAGGTCCTAATGGATAATATAAACATCCTGCAAGAATGGATGAGCAACATAAACATAAAAATGGGAGTCTTAAGAAAGAAATAAAAAGAAATGCTAGAGATAAAAAATACCCTAACAGTAATCAAGAATGCCTATAATGATCTTACTGGTATTCTGGACACTGCTGAAGAAAGAATCCTGAGCTTGAGGCTGTCTTAATGGAAACCTTTAAAACAGAGTAGCAAAGAGAACAAAGAGAAAAAAAAACAGTATCTAAGAACTGGGGGACTACTACAAAAAGTGCAATATATGCATAATGGGAATATAAGAAGGTGAGGAAAGAACAAAAGACAATAGTGAAGACTTCTATGGAGATGGGATTAAAGATGGCGGCATGAGGTGAGAAAGAGACCTCCTCCTAAAATGTCATATAATACTAAAATATAATTAATACAACTAATCCTGAAAGAGGAAGGCTGCACCAGAGTGCATACACCTGGAGAAAAGAACAGACCTCACGAAACAGGGTAATGTACCAAAGCCATGACCCAGTGGGACCCAAGCCCTTTCCCCAACCCAAATCACTGGCATGAGGAAGAGAAATGGAGCAGGGAGGGAGTGGAGGCCTGGGACTGTTGAACACCGAGCCCAGGAGATCTGCTCTGGGAGGATGAACCTACATTGCATGGTGCCCTGGTGATTAGTGGGGTTGAAAAGCTAAGACAGGTGGAATACCTGGAGAGACTGAGATTCCAGATGCTTGTGGAAAACAGATCCACATCAGGCTGCCCTGGGACAAAAGAAAGGCAGGCAGTCTGAGATACTTCCTAAAAGCAATAGGGCTGCTAAAGGGGCAAGGATTGCACAGAGCTTACTACTCAGGAGAAGGACAGGTGGGCAAAATTGTCTGGGTGCACTCTGCACAGCAGGTTGGGAACTTTCACGATCTTCCGGTGCTCCATGCCCCTGGCTGGCTATGCAGCTCCAAGGAACCCACCATGATATTCAACCTGCTGTGCCTTCCTCCTGGCCAGCCAGCACCTGGCTCTCAAACTGGCAAATCCTGCACTGGCGTCAGGCCAGCCAGAGGGAAGCCCCACCTAAAGTAGCTACAAACGCAGACCATAGAGGCTTACAACTGTGTGTTCAGCCCACTGGTTCTGGCAGTGGAGACAGGCATAGCAGCTGGAAAGCAGGAAACAGCTCTTTCCTCTCCTCAGGCACCAGCCCATTCCCCTGTGACCCTGGGCATCACTCCAGGGGCTGAGTAGCTCCAGAGAGTAGAGCTTCTGGGCACTAGAGGGCACCAAATACAAATATGAAACATCAAAGGAACCTGGATCAAAGCAAAATCACAACAACCCCAGAAAAAGGGTCGAGTGAGACTGTACTAATTAATTTTCCTGAAAGAGATTTCAAAATAAAAACCATAAACGTGCTCCTGGAGGTAAAGAAAAATATTCAATAACTCAGGAATGAATTTAGGATGAAGATCCAATCATTGAGGAACACAATAGAGGGTTTTAAAATATTAGATATGGTGGAGGAGACAATAAATGAAATAGAAATTAGAGAAGAGGAATACAAAGAAGCTGAGGCACAGAGAGAAAATGGATCTCTAGGAATGAAAGAATACGTAGGGAACTCTGTGACTAATCCAAACAGAACAATATTCGTATTATAGTGGTTCCAGAAGAAGAAGAGAAAGAGGGATAGAAGGTTTCTTTGAGGAGGTAATTACTGAGACCTTCCCCAAGGAGGAAAACACCGAGACATAATAATTAAAATGGAAAAGATCAAGGATAAGGACAGACTATTAAAAGCAACCAGAGAGAGAAAAAAATCACATACAAAGGAAAGCCCATCAGGCTATCAGACTTCTCAGCAAAAACCTTGCAGGACAGAAGGGAGTGGCATGATATATTTAATCCAATGAAGCAGAAGGGCCTTGAACCAAGAACACTTTATCCGGCAAGATTATAATTTAAATTTGAAGGAGGGATTAAATAAGTTTCAGATAAGCAAAAGCTGAGAAAATTTACCTCCTATAAACCATCTCTACAGTGTATTTTGGAGGGACTGCTATAGATGAAGTGTTCCTAAGGTTAAATAGCTGTCACCAGAGGTAATTAAAAGGGATAGACAAAGAGTACAGAATATGATACCTAATATATAAAGAATGGAGGAGGAAGAAAAGGAGGGGAAATAAAAAATCTTTAGATTGTGTTTGTAATAGCATACTGAGATAAGATAGACTTTTAGATAGTAAGGAAGTTACCCTTGAACCTTTAATAACCACGAATCTAAAGCCTGCAATGGCAATAAGTACATACCTATTGATAATCATCCTAAATGTAAATCGTCTGAATGCACCAATCCAAAGACATAGTCACTGAATGCATAAAAAAACAAGACCTAACTGTATGCTAGCTACAAGAGATTCACTTCAAACCCAAAAGCATACAGAGACTAAAAGTGAAGGGATGGAAAAAGATATTTCATGCAACTAATAGGGAGAAAAAAACCGAAGTTGCAGTACTGGTAACAGACAAAATAGACTTCAAAACAAAGAGAGTCACAAGACACAAAGAAGGATATTACAGAATGATAAAGGGGATAACCGTTATGAATATCTATGCACCCAAAACAGGAGCATCTACATATGTGAAACAAATCTAAGAATTAAAAGGGGAAATAGAATGCAATGCATTCATTCTAGAAGACTTCAACACTCCACTCACTCCAAAGAACAGACCAACCAGACAGAAGATAAGTGAGACAGAGCCATTGAACAACACATTAATATTGACCTAACAGACATCTATGGAAATCTCCACCCAAAGCAGCAGAATACACATTCTTCTCAGGTGCACATGGAACATTTTTAAGAATAGATCATATGCTGGGCCACAAAAAGAGCCTCAGTGAAATCAAAAAGATTGAAACTGTACCATCCAGCTTCTCAGACCACAAAGGTATGAAACTAGAAATAAATTATGCAAAGAAAATGAAAAATACCACAAACACATGGAGGCTTAACAACATGCTCCTGAATAACCAATGGATCAACGACCAAATGAAAAGAGAGATCAAGCAATATATGGAGACAAATGACAACAATAATTCAATACTGCAAAATCTGTGGGATGCAGCGAAAGCTGTGCAAACAGGCAAGTATATTGCAATACAGGCCTACCTCAGGAAAGAACAATCCCATATTAACAGTCTAAACTCACAATTAGCAAAACTAGAAAGAGAACAAATGAGGCCCAAAGTCAGTAGAAGGAGAGAAATAATAAAGATTAGAGAAGAGAGAAATAAAATCAAGAAGAATACAATAGAAAGAAACAATAAAAGCAAAAGCTGGTTCTTCGAGAAAAAAAACAAATAGACAAACCCCTAGCCAGACTTATCAAGAAAAAGAGAGTGTACACACATAAAGAGAATCAAAAATAAAGGAATAATCACTACAGACACCAAAGAAATACAAAGAAATATTAGAGAATACTGTGAAAAATTATATGCTAACAAACTGGATAACCTTGAAGAATTGGACAAGTTTCTAGAAAAATACAGCCTTCCAAGACTGACCCAGGAAGAAACAGAAAATATGAATAGACCAATTACTAGCAACGAAATTGAATTAGTAATCAGAAAACTACCTAATGAACAAAACTCCTGAACCAGATGGCTTCACCACTGAATTTTATCAAACATTTAGTGAGGACCTAATACTCATCCTCCTTAAAGTTTTTGAAAAAGTAGAAGAGGAGGGAATACTTCCAAACGCATTCTACAATGCCAACATCACTCTAATACCAGAACCCGACAAAGACACCACAGAAAAAGAAAATTACAGACCAATATCCCTCATGAACATAGATGCAAAAATACTCAACAAAATATTACCAAACCAAATTCAAAAATACATCAAAAAGATCATCCATCATGATCAAGTAGGATTTACCCCAGGGATGCAAGGGTGGTACAGTATTAGAAAACCCATCAACATCATCCACCACATCAACAAAAGAAGGAAAAAAACCACATGATCATCCCCATAGATGCTGAAAAAGCATTTGAAAAATTCAACATCCATTTATGATAAAAACTCTCAACAAAATGGGTATAAAGTGCAAGTACCTCAATATAATAAAGGCCATATATGACAAACTCACAGCCAACATCATACTTAACAGTGAGAAGCTGAAAGCCTTTCCTTTAAGATCAGGAACAAGACAAGAATGTCACTCTCTCCACATTTATTCAACATAGTTTTGGAGGTCATCACCACAGCAATCAGAAAACAATAGAAATAAAAGTAATCCAGATTGGTAAAGAAGTTAAACTGTCACTGTTTGCAGATGACATGATATTGTATATAAAACAGCCCTAAAGACTCCATTCCAAAACTACTAAAACTAATATCTGAATTCAGCAAAGTTGCAGGATACAAAATTAATACACAGAAATCTGTTGCTTTCCTGTACACTAACGATGAGCTAACAGAAAGGGAAATCAGGAAAACAATTCCATTCACAACTGCATCAAAAAGAATAAAATACCTAGGAATAAACCTACCATGGAAGTGAAAGACCTATACCCTGAAAACTACAAGACACTCCTAAGAGAAATTAAAGAGGACACTAACAAATGGAAATTCATTGCACGCTCTTGGCTATGAAGAATAAATATTGTCAAAATGGCTATACTACCTAAAGCAATCTACACATTCAATGCAATCCCTATCAAAATACCAACACCATTCTTCAATGAACTGGAACAAATAGTTCTAAAATTCATATGAAACCACAAAAGACCCCAAATAGCCAAAGCAATCCTGAGAATGATGAATAAAACAGGGGGAATTATGCTCCCAGACTTCAAGCTCTACTACAAAGCCACAGTAATCAAGACAATCTGGTACTGGCACAAGAACAGACCTACAGACCAGTGGAACAGAATAGAGAGTCCAGACATTAACCCAAACATATACGGTAAATTAATATACGATAAAGGAGCCATGGATATACAATGGGGAAAGGACAGCCTCTTCAACAGCTGGTGTTCACAAAACTGGAGAGCTACATGTAAGGGAATGAAACTGGATTACTGTCTAACCCCATACACAAAAGTAAACTCAAAATGGATCAAAAACCTGAATGTAAGTCATGAAACCATAAAACTCTTAGAAAAAAACATACGCAAAAATCTCTTGGACATAAACATGAGCGACTTCTTCATCAACATATCTCCCGGGCAAGAGAAACAAAAACAAAAGTGAACAAGTAGGGCTATATCAAGCTGAAAAGCTCTGTACAGCAAAGGACACCATCAATAGTACAAAAAGTCATCCTACACTATTGGAGGATATATTCACAAATGACATATCTGATAAAGGTTGACATCCAAAATATAAAGAACTCACGCACTTCAAAAACAAAAAGCAAATAATCCAATTAAAAAATGGGCAGAGGATCAGAACAGACACTTCTCCAAAGAAGAAATTCAGATGGCCAACAGGCACATGAAAAGATGCTCCACATCACTAATCATCAGAGAAATTCAAATTAAGACCACAATGAGATATTACCTCACACCAGTTAGGATGGCCAACATCCAAAAGACAAACAACAAATTTTGGGGAGGATGTGGAGAAAGGGGAACCCCCCTACACTGCTGGTGGGAATGTAAATTAGTACAACCATTGTGAAAAGCAGTATGGAGGTTCCTCAAAAAACTCAAAATAGAAATACCATTTGACCCAGGAATCCCACTCCTAGGAATTTACCCTAAGAATCCAGCAGCCCAGCTTGAAAAAGACATATGCATCCCTACGTTTATCGCAGCACTATTTACAAAAGCCAAGAAATGGAAGCACCTGTGTCCATCAGTGGATGAATGAATAAAGAAGATGTGGTACATATACACAATGGAATATTCTTCAGCCATAAGAAGAAAACAAATACTATCATTTGCAACAACATGGATGGAGCTAGAAGGTATTATGATCAGTCAAATAAGCCAGGTGTAGAAAGACAAGTATCTAATGATTTCACTCATATGTGGAGTATAAGAACAAAGAAAAAACTGAAGGAACGAAACAGCAGCAGACTCACAGAACCCAAGAATGGACTCACAAGTTAGTAAAGGGAAAGGGACTGGGGGGGATGGGTGGGAAGGAAGGAATAAGGAGGAAAAAGGGGCATTATGATTAGCACACATAATGTAGGGTGGGGGTTATGGGGAAGGCAGTACAACAAAGAGGAGACAAGTAGTGATTCTATAGCATCTTACTATGCTGATGAAGAGTGACTGTAATGGGGTATGTGGTGGGACTTGATAATGGGGGGAGTCTAGTAACCATAATGCTGCTCATGTAATTGTACATTAATAATACCATAATAAAAAAAAGTGGAGCGATGTCCCTAAGGTATCTGCCTGTGCTCCAATTCCTGCAAATGTTCCCATGCCCAACAAACCCATGCTTACAGCCGCCCACTTTTGTATCCTTGGAAAGGGGCCGAGAGCTTGCCCAACCTCTTGGTCAGACCAGACAGACATGTTGGGGGTGAAGAAGACCAGCATGCATAAACCTGTATAGTTTATCTGGAGGCATCAAAAGGCAATAATTCTGCACAGGAGAAAAATTTCCAGGGTAGCACACTAAGCTTTTGACTGTTGACATTGTGGTTTTTGGAACACAACCAGGTTGGCATGGAGCCATAATGTTACCTGTCTTTGAGTTCGTCAGGCACAGTATGTTGTCTCCAGTGGGTTGGAGGTGGATGTTGTAGGCTACCAGACCAATTAGTTCAGTCTGGTTCTGGGCCCGAGTGGAGCTCCAGTATGGGGGCACTGAAGTTCCAATACAGGCCCTGCAAGTGAAGGGCAAGCAAAGGCAGCAGGCTTGTATCAGGCTGCTCATGTTTTGAATTAACTCATAGGCTGCTGTAATGACCTGGTTCACATGGTGGGTAAGCGCTATTGTTTGAGTTACTTGTCGGAGTTCTGAGAGGTCAGTGTTATGGTAAGCTGCCCCTTTAGTCAGTGCCTTTAGGGTCTGCTTGACCTTTTCATCCCTGTCTCTTCATGCCTGATCATGGACTTCTCCTTCATCAGACATTCCAATGTGGGTAAGGTAGGTCCAGCAGACAGTGGATCCCTTTCTTCCCCCTAATTGCACAGAGTCCCATTTATTTATTGTTCCAGTCCAGTACTTTTTCCTATCTTTAAGGCAAGGGGTGGTCCTGTTCTTATAACAATTAGCAGGCATGTAGGTGTAGGCATTGAACCCAGTTCCAATTTGTCTGACTTTATGCAACCACACTGAGGTTCCCCAGGAGTGAGGGGGAGGAGGGAAGGGAAAGAAGTATGGAAATAACATTATAGAGAGGTACTGGGGATATGCAGGCTGAGGCTTGATTGAGTTAGGAAAGACAGGTAAGCACAGCAAAACAACCTATGATTACCCAATAGACAATAGGGCAACTTTTTCAAGAACAGTCCAGTCTGAGGGGGCGACATCAGAGTCCAATGCCCAGGATGAGAGATACCACTCTGGTGAAGACCAGGATCCATGGTGTGCGGGTGTTCATTAGAGGGTAATCATTGGATGTGGCAGTGGAAAGGATTCTGGAGGTCTAGTGGGCCTTCCACTGATGTATTTCTTCATCTTGATTAGGGGCCTTTTTCACTCTGGAATGATGATCCATGGAGTGATGTCTGCAACTTTGAGGGCAACAGGAGTGGTTAGAACAACAATGTGGGGCCGGTCCACTGAGGTTTGAGGGGTTCCCTTTTCCAGTCTTTGACACAGAGTCCCCAGACTGGAAGGAATGTACTGGGGTCCTTAGGAAATTTGGGCTCTTTCTGTGGTATATTGTTGCAGCTTATTTAGGGTGGCTCCAAGGCTTGGAGCTGTTCTCTTGCTCCCTTATCTCCTATCCAGTTTAGGTTCCCTGGGCGGCTTCCTAGACACAGGGAAGGGCATCCATACACTAATTCAAAAGGGGAAAATCCTTGAGTCCCAAGTGTGCAGCGAGCATGCAGTAGATCCAGGGGGCAGTAGGTCTGGCCATGGGAGGCCAGTTTCTTGGCAAAACAGCTAAGTTTCCCTTGAGGATGCAATTCATTCACTCCACTTTCCCTGAACTTTGTGGCCTATGTGCAGTGTGGAGTGTCCAGGTAATGTTGAGAGATTTAGCTAAAATTTGTACTGCATCTGCTGCAAATGCAGGTCCATTGTCACTGAATTGGAGACAGTAGACCAAACTGAGACACAATTTCTCTCAAGGGGACTTTGGCTACTTCCTGGCTTTGTTCTGTCCTGGTTGGGAAGGCTTTGACTCACCTAGAATATGTACATACTATCACTAAGATGTATCTGAGTCCTCTGCTTGGCTGGACATCTGTGAAGTCTATCTCAAGGTCTTCAAAGGGGGCAGCTCCTCCCCGCTGGTCACCTGGTGGTGGTCTTGGTGCAGATCGAGTTAATTCTACAATGACATGGGCTCAGTTATGAGCAAGTCCAGGTGGGTTTTCTTCAGTCCATACTGAGAGGAAGGCAGCTCTGAATTCAGGTGGGCTACTTCAGAGCGTCTGGGCACAGAATAGCCTCCACTCCTCTTTCCTAGTTGTGGTTATTGTCAGTATGAGGGACCCTGACTCTTCTTGGCCTGGGTTTAGTTTGAGGCTAGTGCACCAGTTGGTTCAAAAGTTATATGCACTCTGAGCTTTGAGAGTATATCTTGGCTGAGGAGGGGGAATGGGGCACTTGGGCAAGTAGAGAAACTCATGTTGGGACCCAGAAAGAAAGTCATGCACTGCTCACTTATTGCTCAGCATAATGCTGGTAACTGGCTGATGTAGTATTGCTTTTTGAGGAGGGCTTCCAGTGCAGTTTTTCCTAGGTGGGTGAGCTGATGGTATTTGCTGATTAAATGTCTTCCAGTTGCATCTTTCAGGCAGCATCCACCATCCTTTTTCAGTTAGGGCAGCTCCTTCAGCCATGGCCCAGTCCTTTTCCTTTTCAGTGTACTTGGGTGGAGGGGCCTCCACCAGTGGTATTAGGGCCATGGAGAGAGAAGGAGCTTTACCTGTCTCCTTACTGGCTGCTGCTTTATCTGCCTCATCTGCCAGCTGATTCCTCTGTGTTATAGGGTTGTTTCCCTTTTGGTATCCTTTGCAATATAGAATTGCTACCTGTGGGAGCCAGACAGCCTCAAGGAGTTTTAGTATTTCTTCCTCATTCTTGATTGCTTTTCCTGCTGCTGTGAGGAGATGTCTTTCCTTGTAGATTGCCCCATGTATGTGTACAGTGGCAAAGGCATACTGGGAGTTGGTGTAGATGTTGGCTTGCTCTTGTGGCTTGAATAGTGGGGGCTTGGATCAAGGCATGCAGTTCAGCCCATTGTCCTGACCATATGGCTGGCAGGGCTTTTGCTTCTAAGACCTCAGTGGCAGTAGTTACTGTGTAACTTGCTCTCTGGATACCCTCTTGTAGGTAACTGCTGCTTTCACCAAAGAGTGTGAGTTCTGGACTTTGTATTGCTTGATCCTGCAAATCTGGATGACTTGCATAGACTTCGTTAGTTACTTTGGAGCAGTCATGATCTGACTTCCCTTCTTTGGTTGGGAGAAAAGTTGCTGGATGTAATGTCCATACTGTTTCAAGAGTGACTCGTGGGTTTTCACAGAGGAGCCCTTGATATTGTGCCAGCTGGGAATTGGAGAGGAAAAGGTGTCGCCGTGTGTTTATGAGGGACACAACAGCATGGGGGACCTTGACATTTAGTTCTTTTCCCAGGGTGAGTTTATCTGCTTCCTTAATGAGTAGAACTGTGGCTGCCAGCACCCTGAGGCAGAGTGGCCACCCTGCTGCAACTGGGTCCAGTCTCTTTGACAGGTATGTGACCTTCTGCTGCTGGGGGCCAACAGTCTGTGTGAGAACCCCAAGGGCTACATTTTCCTTTTCATGTATGAAGAGATTACAGGGCTTTTCTATATCTGGTAGGCCTAGGGCTGGTGCCTGTCCTTAAGCAGCCTTTATTTCCAGGAAGGCAGCTTTCACTTCTTTTGTTCAGATAGGGGGCTCTTGGTCTGGCCCCACTCAGGAGCTGTACAGAGTTCTTGCCTTTGCCGAGAATCTGGGAATCCAGATTCAGAAGAACCCGGCAGACCCTGGGAATTCTCATATGCCCTTCTTTGTCTGGGGTTGGGGTAAGGAGGTAATGACCTTTATCCTCTCTGGCCCTAGTGCCCTTTCTCCCTGGGTGAGGAGGAAGCCCAAGTACCAGACTTGTTGCTGGCATATTTGTGCCTTTTTTCCATGAGACTTGGTATACTGAGTCTGACAGGAGATACAGGAGGGTCTTTGTGCCTTCAGCACAGTTTTCTTGGGTGTCAGTGGCAAGGAGGAGGTCATCTACATACTGGAGGAGGGCACAAATGCATGGCTTACCTCAGAAAGCTGGCAAGGTCTGCGGCCAATGCCTCTCCAAAGAGAGTGGGTGAGTTCTTGAAACCTTGTGGAAGCCGCATCTATGTTAACTGCATCTGTGGCCCACATCCAGTTCAGTCCATTCGAAGGCAAACAAAAGCTTCCTCCAGCTGGAGGCAGAAGGCATCCTTTAAGTCTAGGCAAGTGAACCATTTGGCAGACCCCAGGATCTGGCTGAGGAGGATATACAGATTTGGGATCACTGGGTGTAAAGAAACAGTCACTTTGTTGATGGCCCACAGGTCCTGAACAGGCCGATACCCTCCTCCTGGCTTTTTGACTGGTAGAAGCAGGGTGTTCCAGGACAACTGACACTCAATTAGAATGCCTTCCTCTCTGAGTCTGATCAAGTGTTCCTAGATGCCGGCTCTCGCCTCTTGTGAGAGGGGGTCCTTCAGCTGTCTTTGTGGCAGGACCCCCGGAGTTAATTTTACAATGATATGGGCTCGGTTATGAGCAAGTCCAGTGGGTTGTCTTCAGCCCATACTGAGAGGAAGGCAGCTCAAAAGTTGGTTCAAAAGTTATATGCGCTCTGAGCTTTGAGAGTATATCTTGGCTGAGGAGGGGAATGGGACACTCGGGCAAGTAGAGAAACTCATGTTGGGACCCAGAAAGTAACAGAAAATCTGAACAGACCAATTACCAGCAAAGAAATTGAACTGGTAATCAAAAACCTACCTAAGAACAAAACTCGTGGACCAGATGGCTTCACCACTGAATTTTATCAAACATTTAGTGAAGACCTAATATACATCCTCCTTAAAGTTTTCCAAAGAGTAGAAGAGGGAATACTTCCAAACTCATTCTATGAGGCAAGCATCACTCTAATACCAAAACCAGGCAAAGACACCACAGAAAAAGAAAATTACAGACCAATAGCCATGATGAACATAGATGCAAAAATACTCAACAAAATATTAGCAAACCGAATTCAAAAATACATAAAAAAATCATCCATCATGATCAAGTAGGATTTATTCCAGGGATGCAAGGAAGGTACAACATTTGAAAATCCATCAATATCGTCCACCACATCAATAAAAAGGACAAAAACCACATGATCATCTCCATAGACTCTGAAAAAGCATTTGACAAAATTCAACATCCATTCATGATAAAAACTCTCAACAAAATGGGTATAAAGGGAAAGTATCTCAACATAATAAAGGCCATATATGACAAACCCACAGGCACCATTATACTTAAAAGCGAGAAGGTGAAAGCTTTTCCTTTAAGATTGTGAACGAGACAAGGATGCCCACTCTCCCCACTTCTATTCAACATAGTACTGGAGGTCCCAGCCACGGCAATCAGACAACACAAAGAAATAAAAAGCATCCAGATTGGCAAGGAAGAAGTTAAACTGTCCCTGTTTGCAGATGACATGATATCATACATAAAAAACCCTAAAGAATCCACTCCAAAACGACTAGATCTAATATCTGAATTCAGCAAAGTTGCGGGATACAAAATTAATATGCAGAAATCTGTGGCATTCCTATACACTAACAATGAACTAACAGAAATACAAATCAGAAAAACAATTCCATTCACAGTTGAATCAAAAAGAATAAAATACCTAAGAATAAACCTAACCAAGGAAGTAAAAGACCTGTACTCTGAAAACTACAAGACACTCATGAGATAAATTAGAGAAGATACCAATAAATGTAAACACATCCCATGCTCATGGATAGGAAGAATTAATATCGTCAAAATGGCCATCCTGCCTAAAGCAATCTGCAATTCCTATCAAAATACAAACAGCATTCTTCAACGAACTAGAGAAAATCATTCTAAAATTCATATGGAACCACAAAGGACCCTGAATAGCCAAAGCAATCCTGAGAAGGAAGAATAAAGCTGGGAAGATTGTGCTCCCCAACTTCAAGCTCTACTACAAAGCCACAGTAATCAAGACAATTTGGTACTGGCACAAGAACGGACCCATAGACCAATAGAACAGACTAGAGAGCCTTGATATAAACCCAATAATGTATGGTCAATTAATATATGATAAAGGAGCCATGGACATACAATGTGGAAATGACAGCCTCTTCAACAGCTGGTGTTGGCAAAACTGGACAGCTACATTCAACAGAATGAAACTGGATTATTGTTTAACCCCATACACAAAAGTATATTTGAAATGGATCAATGACCTGAATGTAAGTCACGAAACCATAAAACTCTTAGAAGACAACATAGGCAAAAATCTCCTGAATATAAACATGAGCAACTTCTCCTGAACGTATCACTTCAAGCAAGGAAACAAAAGCAAAAATGAACTCATGGGACTACATCAAACTAAAAAGCTTCTGTATGCCAAAGGACATCATCAACAGAACAAAAAGGCATCCTACAGTTTGGGAGAATATATTTGTAAACAACATATCTGACAAAAGGTTAACATCCAAAATATATAAAGAACTCATATGCCTCAACACCCAAAAAGCAAATAACCCAATTAAAAAATGGGCAGAAGATATGAAGAGACAGTTCTCCAAAGAAGAAATTCAGATGGCCAACAGACACATGGAAAGATTCTCCACATCACTAATCATCAGGGAAATGCAAATTAACACCACAGTGAGATATCACCTCACACCAGTAAGGATTGCCACCATCCAAAAGACTAAGAACAACAAATGCTGGCAAGGATGCAGAGAAAGGGGAACCTTCCTACACTGCTGGTGGGAATGTAAGCTAGTTCAACCATTGTGGGAAGCAATATGGAGGTTCCTCCAAAAAACTAAAAATAGTACGACCATTTGACCCAGGAATCCCACTCCTTGGAATTTACCCAAAGAATACAACTTCTCAGGTTCAAAAAGATATATGCACCTTGTTTTTTGCAGCACTTTTACAATAGCCAAGAAATGGAAGCAACCTAAGTGTCCATCAGTAGATGAATGGATAAAGAAGAGGTGGTACATCTACACAATGGAATACTTTTCAGCCATAAGAAAGAAACAAATCCTAGCATTTGCAACAACATGGATGGAGCTGGAGGATATTATTATTCTCAGTGAAATAAGCCAGGCAGAGAAAGACAAGTGCCTAATAATTTCCCTCATTTGTGGAGTATAACAACAAAGCAAAACTTAAGGAACAAAATATCAGCAGATTCAGAGACCCCATGAAGGAACTAGTGGTTACAAAGGGCAGGGGTGTGGGAGGGCGGTGGGGAGTGTGGGAGGAGGGAATTGAGGGGTATTATGTTTAGTGCACATGGTGTTGGGGATCACGGGGAAAACAGTGTAGCACAGAGAAGGCAAATAGTGAATCTGTGGAATCTTACTACACTGATGGACAGTGACTGCATTTAGGTATGAGTGGGGACTTGATACTATGGGTAAATGTAGTAACCACATTGTTTTTTCATGTGAAACCTTCATAAGAATGTGTATCAATAATAGCTCAATAATAAAAAAAAAAAGGAAACTCATGTGGGACCTTCTGGCTTCCAAGTTCACATTGACCGGCGTGGCAAAAGTGTTGCTGGACTGCTTTTGTCCCAGTGGCTCCAAGAGTAGTTGTAGTCTTTTCACTGAAGGGGGCTACAGGGAGGGTGAGCACACAGTGCTCTGCCCCTATGTCAACCATAAAAGTCATGTTTTTCCCCCCACTTTCATTTTGACTGTAGGCTCGTGGGGGCCAAGAGTGAGAGGACCCAGTCCTTGTCAATCTGTGTCTGTTCCTGCCGGGCCAGTGGGCCTTTCCCTGTGAGGCTCCTCCTGGTGGTGACTGGGCTTCGGAGGTTTGCCTCAGTTGGGGCATTCATTTTTCCAATGCCCCTTCTCTTTACTGTGAGCATACTGGTCCCTGGTACTGGGGTCCTAGGTCTCCCCCCTTTTGGTGGCCAGCTTTTCTCTGCCTTTTGGTCATCTCTCTTTATTTTAGGGTGGCTGCCAGGAGGTGTGGCCTTTTTCTTCATTCTTCTTTCAGCCTCTCCATCAGCGTGAACCTCTCTGTTTAGATATACTTTGTTTGCAATTTCAGTCAGCTGAGTGATATTCTTTCCAGTGAAGCCCTCAAGTTTTGGAGCTTCTGTCTGATGTCTGGGGCAGCTTGGGCCACAAATGAGGTGTTGACCATTTGTTGGATCTTTGTGCCTCACGGTAGAAAGGAGTATAGATGTGATAAGCTTCACACAGCCTTTCATAATAGTCCCCAGAAGACTCTCCTGGTTGTTGAGTGACTGAAGATGCTTTGGTCATGTTCATAGGTTTTTTTGGACCTGGCTTTGATCCCATGGAGAAGGGTGTCCTGACAACAGCAGATATGGTGCTGTCCCTCAGGGGTGGTGAAGTCCCACTTGGGGCACTCCTCAGGGACAGAGATTTCAGCCCATGCACCATGATCAAGGACCCTGGCTAGTACATGTCCTTCCAGGTATTGATGGGCCCCTTTTATAACCCACCTCCTCTCCTCCGTGTTGAACAGGATGTGGAGAAGCTGTTGCAGTCTTCCCAGGTTGGCCGACACATTTGGAAGAGGGATTCCATGAGAACAACCAAGGCTTGTGGCTTCTCTGAGTATGATGAGGTGTTGTGTTTCCAATTGAGGAGGTCAGTCATGGAGAAGGATTGATAGTAAACCATGGACCAGCCAGGCTGGGTGGTTCCATCTTCATCACGCTTCCCAGGCTCCCATGTCTCTCTCAACAGCATCTGAAGGGCACCCGCTACTGGCTGAGGGCGCAGTCTGGCTGTTGGTCTGGGGGAGAGAGGGTCCGCTGGTTCTGGAGGTGGTGGGGAGGCCAATGGCTGTGGAGTGTCTGGGACTAGGGGGCTGGGGGGTTGCTGATGGCCTTGGGAGTACATAAGGTGGGAGCAATATTGGCTCTTCCTCTGGATCACCAGCAAGAATTTCTGGAGGCATAGGTTTCTGTTGATCTTTTGTCGGTTGCTTTGTTGAGGCAACTAAGACCCTACTTTGTCCCTGCCTGTTGCAAGCGAATTGCACCCAAGGGGGAAGGGTCTGGGCAACTCCCAACCAGGACTCAATATATGGGAACTGGTCAGGATGACCTGGATATCCAGTGATGATCCTCTAGACTCAAGGGACTGTTGGGACATCTAGGGTCCCTTCCGGAGGCCACCCTACGCTATAGGTGGGCCATTTGGATTCAGGGTTTTCAATCTGCCGGAAGTTAATTTTACTCTGTAGTCTCCTGAAAATCCCTTCCTGAAATTTTTGATCATGGTGTTGAGAACTGGGTTTGCTGTGCCCTAACCCCATGACATGTCCGTTTAATGGTGCCGTGACAACCGACAAGGGCGGGGGTGCCTCCTTCAGAGAGGAGACCAGTCAGATGCCCATCCGTTCACTCTCCTTGCAGAGAATTTGGTCAGCCTTGACTAAGGTGCACCCGTATAGGTCCGGGGCCAGGTCATCCGAAGCTGAGTCACTGTTATGTCATGGCAGCCAACTGCAAATATGGCGAAGGGACCATTCAGATTCCATAGCACAGGCCGTGGTATCACAGATTCAGTGCAGACTGAATGGCTTCAGCCGCCCTGCACACTTATACACACAGACCAGAGTTTAAGTATTTCCTCCCTGGGAATCCCTACCTGTGAGACTTCTAAAAGTCTCTGGGAGGTGATCAGGCTCTTTCCACCCCAGTGGGTGGGACCTGGCTGGGTCAGGGGCCCCAGGGCCTTACCATAATCTGACGTTGGAACCAAGTCCTGACCTACCAAGCCTCCCTGAGTCCAGTGGGAACAGTGGAGCGGGGCTGGCCTGGGCTAACGGGCAGGAGACTACCGAAAGATCAGGCAGGGCATGCCTTCTCCACTGCAATCACCCGCTCTGTAACTGCCCCACCATTGCCCCAAACCAGTGGCAACAGCAGACCAGCGCAGTTGGGATTCCCGGTCAGGGAACCAAACGTTATGGAAAAACCAGAAAACCTGGACTGGATCACTGATGGAAGAACCAAGTGGAACTTGGAGGTCTTGGAGTATTGAGGTTTATTTTACACTGGCAGGCTCAGAGGGGAGTAAATCTCCAAAGGTCTGAGCCCTGAACAAAGGCAAGGGGAGCAGTTTATATTTTTCTACTTCCATATCTGTAACATTTCTACATGCGCAGCAAGCAGGCAGCAAGCAGTGTGAGAAAGGAGCTCGGGGGAGTGAACAGCCTGGAAGAGTGAGGATGAAGGCGGTGGTGGGGGTGGGGGGAGAGGGGGGCGGGCGGGGAACTCAGGAGTGTTTGAGTGGTTTTTTTTTGCTGACCTTGCCAAAGAAGAGAAGCAGAGGGGGCCACTTGGACTTGATCACTGACCTTGTAAGTGTTTCCCTATTCATGTGAGGGGTGGGTTACCAGGTTTAGATCATATAACTGCTCTGGCTGCATGCAGAAAAACCCACGGGGGAAAGAATTCTAATGATCATGTGAATGGGCCAAGGTTGTTCTTGGACATGTCTCAGCATCCTTTGGGCAGATTTCAGTCTTGGGGACTTCCCAGCTCTGTCCTCACGTTTTAGACAAAGAGCAGGTGTAAATCCACCTAGAAAGGTTACAGCTTCCACCTCTCCCTTTCTGATGCTCATATCTTACTAACTGCCTACTCTAACACTATAATTTGCATGTAATTTGAATTGACTTTTAGCTTTGGGACATAAGGCAGAGATAAGAATCATTTCAATGTTTCAAGTAGTGTACTCATGCTGAGAGCACAAACTTTGGAGCAATACAAACTTGACTTCACACTTTAGTACACAATCTGAAGGAAGTTCTTCCAGACCCTGTGAGCCTCAGACAACCCAGCTGCAAAAATGAAGATCACAATCCCCTATTTCTAGAGCTGTTGTGAGAATGAAATAAATACTTGACAAATCATAGAGATTCATTAATAGTAGTCTGTACTCTCTATCATAATTATTACTATGTATTTACTACAGTCTTGTGTAATTCAGAACAAATAAACTTTTCCTAAAGAGGATTATGTAATAAAAGGAGAATGATCATTATTCATTTCTCTTAAGCAATATTTATCCTTCCATCAGGGAGCAGAGCAAGGGAGGTAGAAGAGGATGGGACTGGGGATCTCATTTCCTAGGTTGGTCATCAATATGAATCAAATTTATTGCTAAACTTTCTTCCTCATTTATTATTGGCATAGACACCAAGTAAATAATCCACTCATCATATAGAATGTATAAATTTATATGTGAACTGCTTTCCCTGTAGCAGAAGTTTGAATCCAAATATTATTAGCAAAGTAACTCAAGTAGAGCCCATCTATTTTAGACCACTTATGGTGAAGGTTGCTGCCAGACTCAGCTTCCCTAAACAGAGAATTTATCAAGTCACTCTCTTTGAATTTATCCAAACTCATCTTTCTTATATCTTGATGCATCATATCTAAGGTTTCTGCCCAGTTTTCAAGAATCTCCCTACACTGGCCTCACACTTTCAAAATTTCTTGTTATTCCCTCACTCTACTCTGTGCTTTAGGGAGACCCACTCCCTGCCCAGGAGCAAATTCTTACTAGGCTTTCCTGCCTTCTCATCACTCATGTTGTTCTCTTTGCCAGAAACAGTTTCCACTAAGACTTCCATCTACTCAAATCTAGCCCAGTGTTCATATGCCATATCAATGCTCATTTCCATCACAAACATTTCCCTAACCAGTTCTAATGATCTCAAAGCTCCTGCAGGAACTTTTGCATGCCTTTGGGTCATCATCATTTAATTTAGCTCATATTAAATGCTGACTTTGTTGTACATTATTTCATATGAAATAAAATGGTCTGTCCAATTAGAATATTGGTTCTTGAAAATAGGTTGTCTTACGGTTCTGCATTTCTTACAATCCTAAGTGTAAGACTGAACACAGTTAACAAATGTTAATTAACTAATTGATTATAATTAGCACTTTTTATATTTGTCCACATTGCAAATTTAGCCATGAACAATATCTAACTTACTGAGTTAATTTATGCTTCATGCAATTTTAGATTCTGATATTAATTCTTGGTTTTTGAAAATTTTTAAAAACGTTTTTCCTAGCATGAAATTTAAAGATGTTAAATAAAGCAAATTATGTTTTGTTTGTCAAAAGTATATTTATTCATAATATCTTAGTTAACCTAAATTATTTAAGAGGAAGGGGTACATTCTCTCTGAGTCACAGTTCTCTCAGGGATAGGAGTCTCTCAATTTGTCAGTTACAATGAGCTAATTAATGTTTATGTTGATGCCTTTTAAGAACTGCTATAATTGATACGGACACACCTGTCTTGAGAATTTTATATCGGGGGAGAAAATAAAACAGTTTCTTTTTATAATATTATAAGATAAATTTTTTTATGTATTTCTACATAATCATGGCTTACATCCCTTTTCTAAGACAAAATCCTAACCTGGTATCTTAGATATATTTGTTATATATATATATATTAATCTTTGTCATAAACCATATTATTATGTACTTTCAAAAGGAAAACAGTAGTATTTTTTGTGGTAAAGGAAAGATGTATACTTTAACTTGTAGCAGCATATTATACTACAAAGTAGGCTTAATGTGATTATATTAAAATGGCATTAGTAAAGTTGTCTTGCTAGCACAGAGTTTTCTCCAGATTCAAAGCAAAAAATACACTCCATTGATTTAATTATCATCTTTTTGATATGAATCTCTCATGTTCATACTGTGAATTTTCAATGTTCTAGAGACTATCTGGGGGAACAGGATGTAGAGTGAGAGAACAAATGTATTTTGAGGGTTTGAACAGTGAAATATATTATGACCAGCAGATGTCTCTGTTACACAGTGTAGTTGAGATTTCCAGAGGCTTTTCCATTGACCCTATTTTACATCTAATTAAATTCTCTTCAATTTGTACATTTAAATTTCCTTTCTTCTTCCACACCATATGAAGAAATCCTTATTCCTCTTATATCATTAATGATGGCTCTGCTTTATATTTTCCTTAAAATGCTGTATCCAAAATTATTTTTTAGTGCCTGACTTCCACCTACTTTCTCTAAATTTATCTTGCACTGTCTTTTAGAATGAGGACTGGATTAAGATCTTTAGAAGTCCTCAGCACTGAAAAGATCGTGATATCACATGTTCACATATGTAATGAAATCAAAATATTTTACACAATAAGCTTTGGTCAGGAAGTTTGACAAAGTTTTTTTTTTGAATTTAATTAAAAGTTACGTAATAACTGTGGCAATGTGGCAGAATTTCCTTAATACATCAAATATACTTCTGTCTTAAATTTTTAGAGAAAAAAATCTGATGATCTGTATGGAGGGACTTCTAAGTTTAGTCTGCCTTTTGTATAATCTATCAATGTGTAAAAGAGAAGGCCAAGATGAAGCCCCAAATTATGCAAAATTCCCATGCCTAGAATTTAAATCACAGACCAGACATACAGGAGTAGATAAAGAGGAACATGTGAGAGCCAAATGAAAGCAGAGCAGTGAATGAGTACCCCTACCATTGCCTATAGGAGTACAATTTGTTCATTCTTTACAATAAAAATCCAACATTTATTAATTTAGTATGTGCTAAATTTTGTATGTGTCTCTCATTTTTTTTCTGTTGTAGCCTTAATTGGTGCTGTGATTGATCTCATGCTAAGATGAATAAATTGAGGCTCTGAGATAAGCTGCACAAGGTAAAGTAGTAAGAGATCACTCTTAACCTCTGTGCTATATTTTTAGGAGTTTCACACTTTTTAAAAATTAATATTTTGCATATTCTTTGGCTTAGCACTTCTAAGATTTAAAGAAATAATAATCAATAAGTGCAAATATATATCTACAAGGTTTTTATTAAAGACCTTTATAATATTAGAATTCTTAGTTAATGCTACAGAATCAGACTTTCACAAAAGTTTATTTACTACAAGGCTCCTGGGGGTCTCCAGAAGATTGGGAAGCTGACTCAATGAGGATCAAGTTATTAAGAATTATGAGGAGAGAAGCACACTGTCCTATAGTTAGCAGATGGGTCCAGATGCTCTCACAACTCTTGTGGACAACAGCCCTGTTGGGATGATCAACCTCTAACATTTTCCTGTACTTAATTCAAACCTCCGGTTTCCAAGTCCCAGAAGCAAGCCTCCAGCTGGTCAAATTTAAGTCACATGCCAACACCTAGCTGTTGAACCAGGAGAGATAATTTCTTTCCTTTGGCTTCTCATAAAAGACAGCCTCCAAGAATTTTTCTGTCCCGATACTTAAAACAATAGTAAGGGGTTACTACTGGGGTGCTACTGGGGAGAGGGAATGAAGCTGGGAAGACCAAAAATGAAAAAGGGGCAAAAATGATCACTAAACTACTTCAAAATTGAAATAACCAGCAATGGAGGATTAAAGAAGTAATTATGTTCTGTCACATCTACTTAATAAAATGCAAACAAACAATTAAAAATTAAGATGTAGAAAACTATTTCTTGACATTAAAAGATCATGATATGCTGATAAATTAAAAACAATTTGTAACATATGAATTCTTTCTTGTAAATTACACACACAGTCACAAATATGCATTCTTTTATGTGGAGTTAGGAAACGGTAATTCTTAGGGGAACAAAGTACTTTCCTAAAATTGCCCAGCAAGCTTTCTCTTCTTCACATTGTCTCTTCCTTTTCTCATGACTTCTTTACTAGGTCTTCAATCACTTACCAGTTCCAGTTAATCTTTAGGAGAAAGAGGAGTGGTGCATGTGCGCGCACGTGTGTGTGTGTGCGTGTGTGTGTGTGTGTGTGTGTGAGAGAGAGAGAGAGAGAGAGAGAGAGAGAGAGAGATCTTCTAGAATTATAACTTTTTGCTTTCCTTTGTCATTGTTTTTGTGGGTAAATGTGCCTGTGTACATAAGTGCAGAGGCTGATTTAGGTCATGTGAACTATGCTATGAAATCATTTGAGAATCACTGAATAAAAATGATTATCATTTGATTTGAAATAATTGGAAAATTTGAATGGTTCTAGTCTGTTTCCTTACTTCATGAATTTACATTACTTTCTCCATGAGGGAGATACAATCACACTGTTTATTGAACATATAGGAGCACTGAGACAGTGAATAAGAACACTGTAAAATGTGTCAAGTATTTTAGGCAAATTTTATTGTAAAAGCATTAGATAGTAATGATAAATTTCTATTTAAAAGGATCACTAATTTTCCAGCATCTAATCTATAGCCAATTTTTGGAAATATCATTTGGTTTTGAAAACACATCTGAAAAGAGCTTGAGATGCAATTTGACAATGCATGAGGGATTGTGCTGATGTTTGTCTAATGTTTCTTCTGCACAGTCTAAACTATTAACAACTGTAGTGGTTCATCATCTAAATGTCACTCCCACCTATGCTGCCATGTGACTTGTAGTTGTCTAGGTGCCTGATTAGTGTAAAGAATTATTTGTTTGCGGTAAAAGTAATTTTGAGCCTTCCTGCTCTCTCTGGTCAGCTGGGAATGATCTAATTCACACAAATTTCCTTAGTGCACCATAAGTTGTTCTGGAAGTCACAGCTGAGCATATTTTGAAGTTTGAGTGTAGTGTTAATGAGGTCAGGAAGATGGGCTTTGTAGGCCAGTTAGCTATTGTTATGTTCATAGCCCCGATGCCTTAACTGTGTACAATCGTTTGTCAGATACATACTGCAGAAGAACTGGGTTAAAGTTTGCCTATGGATTAGTGGAAATCTAGTACCTATAATAGAAAAGAAAATGAAGATTCACATTATCATCCTTATATGAAGCTCAAAGCATATTATGAAATAACTATTTGATAATTTTGAAAAAATCCTTCTCTTGCAAAATGGCTAAGATATAACAATGTAAACAATCTAGTAAATTGTTAGGGCATATTAGAAAAGACTTAAGAATCAAAGAATCAAAAATCTATGAGTGACTGAAATCGTATTTGGGGTATATATTCCTTTTGTCTGCCTGGAAGCAAGAAAGAAAGTCAACCATTCCAGAAAAATTGCTCTCCTCCTTTATAATTCTGATTTCACACCTTCCCTAATCACACATTGCAGGAGATTGTGTTAATGTTTTGAACTATTGTAATAAAATAATGAAAAGAAGATGAGATTAACTTTCACTCCTTTTTGCAGGTATATTTCCTACAGTGTTTTCATTTTATTTTAACAAATGGCATGTTTTAAGAACATAGCAAAATGAAATCACTGACACATTTCATGTTATACACTTGAAAGCAATTAAATAGATTAAGCAAGGCACTGAATCAATAGCGTATAGCTATATGTTTCTATCCCAAATGTATAAATTAATATGTATATAAATGTGTTCAAATAATGAGTCCAGTGTTTGCCCCACTTTGTGAAGGCCACACTGGGACAAAACACATTTTGAACACTTTTCTATTTTACATCATTTGCAAAATATTTTGTAAATCTTTTACTCAAGTTCCTGTTCTTTGCCTCTCTGTGAAATCCCTTCCCAAAGTTATCATGGTCTATATTTCAATGAAATTAGGGAATTAATAGGTATATGTGGATAAAATGAGAGTTCCTATGGCCAGGATTCTCACCTGGCCCTGGTTGACTAGCTCACTGCATACCTGTGGGCAATACATGGCTGTTGACTCATGCCCAGTGCTCTGGGCAACACAGTGGCATGGCTGCAAGGCTGCAGGAGAGCAGAGCAGAGGCTGGAGTGGTGGCAGCGCTGAGGACAGAGGCCCAGAGGATGGCTGTGCGGGACAACTGTGCAGGCAGAGAGGCCCAGAGGATGTCTGTCTGTATGGGCAGAGGGGCTCAGAAGCAGAGACTAGCTTGCTGCATGCAAACTCACTCTGAGTGAACAGGCAGGATTTTAGTGTTTGACCTGCCACCATGGAAATAAAGTTGGGTATAACTCTTTCACCGCAAGAGCATTTTAGTGTCATTTTCTTTGGTCACATTAAATCCATAGTGAATTTGCCTGGGACTGAAACCCACTGGCAAGACATACCTCTTAAATGTCCATATACAATGGTTAAGTAGAATACTTCCAGTAGGGTGCCTGATGAAACAAACAACTAAGAGATTATCCTTCTGCTGCAAACATGGACAGAATGTGATTATTTTTAAATGCACAGATGAGTTCAGAAGAAGAAAGAGAAATGCAGAGTTGCCAGAAATGAAGAGGCAACTGATCCCTGGAATGCTAAATGTATTAATTCACCATGCAGTTTATGGAGGTCTCAGTCCTGGTAACCAGGGAGTTGCATTTTAAGACTTATGCAGGGGCTGGATATGAGGCCTGGGAGCTAACAGGCCTTTGGAGCCAGCATCAATACAAAAGCCAAGATTCTTGGAGAGACGTGCTAGTGAGAGAAATAATATACTAAGGGAAAAATATCCATCTCCAGCAAAAAGGGAGCTTTGCTCTAACTGGGATCTAAATGGAAATGAAAGTGAGGCATGATAGTGATCTTTTCTGAGAAATCAAAATCCCTAGTTCTAAATCTTACATGTTAAGGAGACAGATTTAAACTTTATTTCTGACCCTGAAACTCCAAACTGAGAAATGAACATAAAAGTTGGTCCCAGGCTGTGATACTCTTGTGTCTTTTACAGAAGCTTTTGCAAAATCACACTGGAATTACACTGTATAACCCAGGTCATTTAGGAGTCCACACAAAGATGACAAAACACAGGAAGAGGTGACAAACAGGAAGAGTAGAACCTCCAGAAATTTGTGTAATAGCACAAGCTGAAAAGACAGAGAAAAAATGTTGAAGACTTAAAAGAAGAAACTGAAACAATAAGGAAATACTGTTTTAAAAAGAACCAAATAGAATTTCTAGGAAAATAATGCTTTACTTGTTCTAACAGATAGGTAAAAGAAACAAATCACTGGAAGAATATAACAGTCTTAAACTTGTACACATTAAGAATATAGCCACAAAATACATGTGTTTATATCCAGTTTTGTTTTAAATATAATGAAGAATTTTAAACCCCTTTCAGTTAATAATACATTAAGCCAATGAAATATTAATAAGACTGTATAAGACTTGAACATTTCAATTAACCTTCTTAACCCATGGACTTTTGTAGACCCTGTACCCAATATTTATAAAATGTATGTTCTCTTCAGGAATACAAGGAAAGAACCAAAATTAATTATGTCTGGTCTGAAAGATGTCTCAAAAAGGCCAATGAATCAGTATTACACAGACAACATTCCCTGGTCCAGGAAACAAATAAAAATAATGAAATAAATAAAAATCATTATCTACAATACAAAAATATCAAAATTCCTTAATATATTAGGAAATTAATACAATATCTTTCTAAATAGTTCATGGGCCAAGGTAGAAATCAAAATATAACTTACAAAATATTTAGTACAGGATAAAAATGAACACATGTATACTCAAGCAGATGCTTCTTAAGCAGCATTGAAAGGAAATGTGTAATCCTAAATTCAGTTGAAGAGAAGTCAGTGATAAATAATGATTGAGTAGACATTGTGTTTTTCTATTCTTTTGACATTTGTGCACAGGCAAAACTGATCTGCCATGGCAGAGGTCAGGATACTGGTTTCTTTTACAGAAACTGTGACAAGGAAAGGATACAAGGAGGCCTGCTGGGATGCTGGCAATATTCTAAACTTTGATTAGTGTGGTATGTACATAGGTATACAGACATGTAAAAATTCATTGATCTGTACAATTAAGCTTTGTACATTTTGATGTTAATTTATACGTCAAAGAATAAAAAACAAAGTCATTTATCATTTGGGTTCACTAAAAGAGTAAAAATACAAGGGACAAAAATGTGATAATAATACATGCAACTATATAACCAAAAAAAGATTAGTAGCCAAACTCTATAAAGAATTTCCAAAATTTATACACACAAAAAAAGCCAGACAATTCAGGAACAAATAGGCAAGGTATACAAATGGGCAGTTGTCAGCCAATGGACAATAAGCTGAAAAGTTGTTCAAGCTAACTAATAATTAGGGAAATGCAAATTAAATCAAAGTGAAATATCACTTCATGCCCATCAGCTAGGCAAAATTAATTAGTCAATACATGTCTTGGGAAGATGTCAGTTGCTAGGAACTCTGAGGGATTGTGGGTAGGTGTACATTCTGATACACATGGGAGAGCAATTTGGCAATTCTAAGAAAGATGAAGATGTGTATAGCATTCAAACAGTAATTTTGTATCTATGTCTACAACCTAGAAACATTTCCCCAAATATTCATAAGAAAACAAATTCAAGTATAGACTGTTTATAACAGAGAAAAAGTGGAAAAATCTGTCACCCAATGGAGATATAAATAAACTTTGGTTGTGTTCTATTTATACAATGTATTAAACTTTCTTGATCAAAATAAATGAATATATCAATTTCAACCAACATGTACATTTGTTCACAAATATGAGTAAAAAGATACAGTGTGATACCACTTATGTAAAATTTAAACACACAAATGATAGTATATGTTAATAATGTACATATACATATGCAGTACAAATTACAAAAATTATTCATGAGAGTAATATATACCAAGGTTAGGACAGATGATGAATGGAAAGGGTGGGATTTTTACTTTATCTATAATTTTTTATTAAAAAAATAGACCTAAAATAAATGCTCCATATGTTCCAGTCTCTTATATTTGTATGAAGGATATTGTATTATTTTCTGTATTTTGGAATTACTTCACAATTTAAAATCTTACTCAAAAAGAAATGAGAGTAGACTATCTCTTGACTTTCTGTGTATTAACCTCTCTTGGATTTGATCACATATTCTAGCATAGATTTATAAAGGATAAAATATGAGAGAATATTACTATAAGGAATTTTTCATGTCCTGAGCTATTATTTATTTTTAGAACTTTTAATTCTAGGAATTTCTTGCTCAAAGAAAAAAGGCTGTGGCTTTGGATAAGGAATTGTCTTCCAATTTCAACTTTTATAATCCAAAATGTATCCATTTACTTCCCTGGACCTTGGCTTTCTCAGCTTTGAGATAATGAGTTTGGACTATGTATGGGCTAAATTGTTTTTCCCCCAAAACTCACCTGTTGAAAGTCTAATCCCCAATATCTCAGAATTTGACTGTATTTGGAGATAGGCTTTTAAAGTGAAGATTGAATTAAAATGATGCCACTAGGGGGGGTCCTAGTCCAGTCTGACTGTTGCCCTTTTAAGAAGAAATTTGAACACAGAGAGGCACCAGGGATGTGTGAGCACTGATAAAAGACCGTATGTGAGAAGGCAGCCATCTGTGAGCTAAGGAGAGAGATCTCAGAAGAAACCAAAACAAGAAGAATCTTGGAATCTTGGTCTTTGAGCCTCCAGAACAGTTAAGAAACTAAATTTCTGTTGTTTAAGCAACCTAGTCTATGGTATTTTGTTGGGGCAGCTCTAACACACTAATACAGACTAGATCATTGCTAATTCCTTTCCAGACCTAAAATTCTATGGTTTTCTTTTTTTTTTTAAGATAGCTTTTCTTTTGATAGTCTTGAATGGATGCAGATGATGCTGATGATCCTGGGGTCTTAATTTTTTATGTCCTGCTTGTTTCTTTTTCTTCCCCTGCCTCTAGATATTTGCTACACATTGGTGGAATCCCACTAGCTGACAGTGTGGAACTCTAATATACATCATCAAACTTTATTCACTCAGGTTTCATGTACACTTCTTCATTTGTATAGTTAGTGTTTCAACTCAGAACCAGTGCCTGAGGATTAAAGTGTAGATTTTTCTGAACTTTATCTTTTCTATCATTATTACTGGTAAAATATTGATGAAGTCTATATGATTAAACTCTTCAAATGTCACCATTTTGTTTCTACATTTACAAGCTTTTCATATTTCCAGTGCCCTTTTTATTCGATCCTCCCTTTTCACCCTTTTCATATAGTTTCAGTAAATTATGAAAATCTCAATACATTTGGTTTTAGGATATTTTGGGTTAAAGGATATTTTTAGGGTTCCTAAGGTAACATGTATTGCATATTTCCATGATGGCACAAAAAACTTATGATAACTAGGACTCCTTAGAGAAATGATTGATTCTAGAACTGGCATAGGAAATGTACAGATGAGCCTGGACCATCTTGTAGTGCTTGAAAATAAAGAAATGCTCAGAAACAAACAAAACCCATATTGATGGAAGTGTGTCAAGGGGATATAGGAGACAACTGAAAGAGCTTTTGATGGCCAAAACTGGAATAACTTAAGCAAGAAAATAAAGTACTATTGGGTTATAACCCACAGTATAAGATAAATGTCCATGAGTCCATACTGATATAATAATACCAATGTGATAAATTATTGAATAAATAGATAATTGTAGGAATAGGAACAAATCTGTGTATAAAAACTCCAAGTAATTTATGTAGATACTCTGAGCTCAAGGAGGGGAGCATAACCCACTCCTCCTTAAGTGTGGGCTGCACATAGTGACATCCTGCTAAAGAGGCCAGTATGGAAAGGGGGAAAAGGTTGACCTTACAATGGAGAAGCCTGATAAGTCAGATGATAAAGATCAACACCAGCAGTCATAAATCATGTTGGTAGAATGCACCCTTGATATGCTGTGATGAAATGGTACTTTACCTCTGTGATATTCTTTGCTCCAAACCCATATCCCAGTATAATCATAAGAAAAACATCAGACACATTCCAATGGGGTGGGGGGAGTCCCACAAAATCCTGACCAATATTCCTTAAAGCTGACTAGTTGTCAAGCAAAAACAAAGAAAGTCTAAAAAACTGTCAAAAGCAAGATGAGCCCAAGGAGATATAACAGTTAAATATAATGTGGCATCCTGGATGGAAACCTGGAACAAAAAAGGGTTTTGTTATTGATCCATTAATTATAACAAATGTACCATATTAAAATAAGACATTAAAAGGAGAGGACAAACTGGGTCTGGGAACTCTGTGTACTATTGTCTTAATTTTTCTATAAATCTAAATCTATTTTAAAAAATAAAGTATAACTTTTAAAAACTGAAATCAGACTTTAAAATCTAAGGATTATAACAACGTTTTGAGCTAAGTGTTGACAAAATTGGAGAAAGGGTTAAAGTATCTTTAAAGCTTTGTGAGGGGTGATGTGACATATATTAATGTATTTTAATTAGCTTTCCACTATAGCATTAATTTGAATTTTTGCCTTCAAAGAAATAAGCTTTGACATAGCCTACATATTCGTAATATATCAGAAATCTTTTTACCTAAAATGGTAAAACTCGGTGAAATATAATTTAGTAAGATATTTTATTTTTCTATTACTTTTCAATTTTGAAATTTGCCTTTACAAATGTGATATAGTCATTGATTCTTACTTGCAAATGGGGACACTAACACAGGATGTGTTCAATGTCACAAACTAGCAGGACAGGATGGAGACCTGACTCTAGCTGTCAGGCTCCTAGCTAAAGGTCTGGTCCACCATGCCAGTGGTTTCCAAATATTCTTATGGATCATCCTTATTAGTAATGTATTTTGAGAAGCACACCCAAGTATATGTTTATTTGTATGTTTATGAATCATATGTGTATAGTGCTAAATAAATTTGGAGTAAAGTATAAAGCATACTCCAAACTAAACATTAAGATGATTCAATAACAAATATGTATACACTGAATTTCTATAACTTTTTTCTTCAAACCAGGTGACTGTTTATACAACCTTGTTTATAAAGTACTGCTGAGTGCCAGTGTTCGAATTATTTATTGCTATGTAGCAAACTGTCTCAAAATGACAACACTTTGTGGCTTAAAAAAAAATTGTATTTTATTATTATTTCACAAGTTTCTGGGGTTGACTGGGCTCGGCTGGGTGGTTTTCACTCAGGGTCTCTCACGGTTGCATTTATGGAGTGACAGGCCAGAATCATCTGACAGCTTGCTGTTCCCCTATTGCACCTGGCCTGGGAAGATTTGAACAGCTGAGGTTCCTCATGCAACCCTGTCTCTATGTGTTCTTGCTTTGTTTCTCTCCAGCACAGTGGCTCCCGAGTTCTGGGAGTTCCTACATGGTGGTTCAGAGCTCCAAGGCCATGTTCTAAGAGAAAGCCAGGTGAGTTTTATCTCTTGTTGTGACTTAGGTTCAAAATTGATGTAGCATCACTGTGGATTCTGTGAAGTTACCAAGATCAGTTTATATCCAAGGGGACTTAGACTTTATCTCCCGATGAGAACAGTGTTAAACGAACTTGCTGACATATTTTAAAATCACCTAACCAGAGTCTGAACTCTGGTAGTTTTATTTTATATGATAAAGTCTTTGCCCAAGCATTTTTTTGAGAAAGAAACCAAATAGCACCCCATACTTCTGACAGCTACTTCATTGTGGCCATTCTCACAAATAAGTCTATGGATACGCTCCTTTTCTGTAATTCATTGAAGAGGAAAGGTGCTGATTTTCTAACATCGCAAAACTCTTTCTTTCTCCTCACCTAAGCCTATAGCAGCTCTCCATGGACTTTTCCCCATCAGCCCAAAGCTGCCTCTAGCCTGGACTGGGGAAAAGGATTTTACAATAAATGCTGCTGATATTGTTCTGTATTTTTCTCTTTCATCAAGCTTTAACCTAAGTTTTTGGTATCACTAATTATTGTACTAAGCATTTTTTGACTCCTTGATATTCGGCATACCCGACACATTATCTCTGGATTGCATTTGCTCTCTGCAAAGCCGAGGACAAACTGAAGAACATAAATATCGGTGTCATTGTCATCTTACTTCATAGACATTTCTGCCTCAAATATTGCTCCTCCTAAATGAAAACAAACTAAATACAGCTACGTCAAAGTGTGGTGGTGCGCACCTGTCCTTAGGGTACATGCTAACTATACCATTGTTGTTTCTCCTACTGTCCCTTTAAATTTCTTAATGAAGTGGTTCTACCTTTTACCCTGATATCTTGGACTTATCTCATAACTTTTCTTTTTGATTATAAAAGAATTCTGATAACTTTCTAACTCAAAATAAGCCTCGTTTTAGTAATAGATTCAATCCAGTGTATTAATAACAATTCTTACTTCATTTATAGCTGAATAACCTTTCTGGTGTGGCCTGCTACTGCCTGGAAGCCACAGTGTAGAAGAGATGAAGGCTTTGTTGTTGGATTTTTCTCTTTCCCTGCTTTGAGCTTTGCTGCCTCCTGCTCCAGGTTGTGTCTGGTCTTCAAGGTTTGGAGGTGATGGGGAGAAAGGAAAGGAGGAAGAATATATGGGTACATTTAACTTCTCAATGTTGAGGACACTAGTGTTACCTGCATCTTCCTATTCATTCCACTGTTCTCATTCTCAAATCATCCTGACCCTTTTCCACCCTCAGAAATTCCAGCTTGTATTTGTAAATGAAGGTTTTTGTAAAATGAAGGTTTTAAGAAAGAACTTCTAGGCCATATGGACATGGTACCCTCTAAGCATCTGGGAATTTAGATAAACCTGAGGGAGGTAAGAAAGCACAGGGTAAGTAAGTGGGTTTTAATCACTCAAGTATTAGGTTCCTGAGAGCAAGAATGATAAAGGATGAAGAGAGCCAACGGATAAGAGTAGAGGAAAGGAAGCAACAGCAGGAAGAGCAGAGCTTGAGCAGGGGCTCCCAGGTATGGGACCCAGCTGAAGGTATGCATACTGCCTGACCCTGGGATAGTTTCCTCTCCATCAGCTCAGGACTCTCTTGGTCACTGCCGTAGTCCAGTCAGACTTCTGCTTATTTTCTCTTTCTTGTAAAAGGAAAGATCATGGAATATGATGAGAATTCATAATTGCCAAGTTTTACATGATGCCTAAACTTAATGTGGTAAGGAACAATTAGAAATAGGGATTAAATGCAAACTTCCCAGGAACAATTACAGTGATTAAAGTCATTAATACTAAAGTGTCAATGATTAATGTCTTTGAAATAATGGAAGAAGGAGAGAAAGACCACTGGACTTCTGATGGGCAGTAGAGAATAACACAACATCTAGATGGGAAAACAGCACAAAAATGCTTAAGGAGTCCAAGACTGGCTCTTTTGACCACAACTGCCTTTGGATAAGTAAAAGCTTTTTCTGAGATATATGACATTACACATGGGCCATGTTTCAAATGTTCTGTCCCAAAGTACACAGAAAAGGACTTAAAAGGGACATGGGGAGCCAGATTCCCTGTGGACAATAATTCTGATTCTGGAGAACACATGCGGTTGCTCAACAGGTCTTGAGAATTACCGAAGATATGCTTTCAAGATAATAGAGCTTTACAATGTCCCATCACCTGCAGGGGAGCAGCATGACAGATGGTTTTCCCACTAAAAGGACTAAACCTCTAAAACCTAACAATGATGGAACTGAGGCTTTAGAGTTGTGTTTTAGGGAAACACAATAAAAAAAAATCCTGTCACAGTTCACATCACCTTAGGATTGACATTCCTTGCTTTTATTTGTTTTTTTATTTAGTTTTGATGGTGTTGGTAAGTGAATGTCACTTGGAGGATCAAGTCTTCATAACAGGAGGAAAGCAGAGACATGAAGCAACTATGTGGAAAGTTCAGGGGGATTTGCTGCTCATGCATACATTCAGCATAGGCATTCTCTTAAGGA
Organism: Smutsia gigantea; assembly: GCA_032199065.1. Classification (NCBI taxonomy): domain Eukaryota; kingdom Metazoa; phylum Chordata; class Mammalia; order Pholidota; family Manidae; genus Smutsia; species Smutsia gigantea. The sequence continues at coordinate 52,076 of JAVSCE010017542.1, forward strand.
AACTGCTAAAAAACAGCCAATACTGAGAAACTGCTTTTGAAATAATTCATTCTTTCTCTTAGATTCTTTCACCTCCAGAATTTTCATGGTTATTGGCTACCTTAATATTTGTCATTTCAGAAAAGAATTTCAAAAACTGTAGGTGTTACAGTTTACTTAAACTTCTGATTTTTAGCTTTGAGCCAGGCCTCTTGTAATATTTACTTACCATGTAGAAAAGCCAAACTTTAGTCTATCACTAGCCACAAAATTGAAGCCCTCTTGCGTGTCAGTGCTGATTTGGGTGATTCTGTTGCCTTCTCTGCTCTGGCCCCTACATCCTGGCACCCATTCGCCATCGGGTGCCATTCTCAAGGGGCATTTTTTTTTCACTCAATAAATAGGGGAAATGGTGGTATCCCTAAGTTTTAGCATGAGGTGATTAAGTTTATATTTGATTTGTAGATCTCAAAATGCAATTTTGAAGCAAAAATTGATAGTGGTGAAAGTGGCAGGTGAAATTATGTGGAGCCCTGCCTGATGCCCCTTTCAACAAATGCACCATAAAAAATCTTCATCCTCTTAACTAGCCAGATTGGAGAGGAATTTTCACTATTTCTTTGTCTGGATGTGACTTGTGGTTATCTAAAAGGAGGATGAGATTCCCATCCTTCATTTAAGATAAGACTACAGCTATAAGAATTGAGAAGAACTGGAAATAGTTGTAGTATATTAACAAATCAATCATTTGGAATACATGCCCATGATGATAAGTAGGAGGTCTCCTGGAATCATCCAGATAATCTCTTCAAGATTCCACTTCTTGTTATGATGACTTGGCCTTTTACATTACATCTCTTTGAGACTATCACCAAACTAAACAAAGAGGCATGAGAATGATCCTAGTAGAGTGAAGCAAATTCTTTGTGCTGCAGTTAGCACCTGTTTTATTAAAACCAGTAGAGGTAGAATTATGGTGAGAAGTTTATTTAGCTACTAATATTTAAGATGGAGTCAGTCTCATTAACATAGAATTTTGTGAAGTGTTCTGTTTACTTGGTTTTTCTTCCTTCAGATAATAGAATAGTGATTCTAACAGCTAGCAAAGTTCCTGATCTAGGTAGCTACCTAGAAACATAATTGTAGAGATTCTTTAATTTAAGATTTTATAAGATAATAAAAGTATTTTCCTATGAGAAGTGAGCCCACACTTTCCATTCATAGTGTTTTGTTACACACAAAATTTTTAAATCACTAGCACTTATGATCACTAAAATGTTTTCCTTTACCTACTCCCATCCCCCTTCAACTCTACTTCACTGTAATCACTCAAATGTTTTGTGATTTAATTATTTTGTGATTATATCCTTCCAGATTTTTATTCAATGGCTTCTTTTTTATTCTCTCCAGCCTTTTCTTCTGAAAACCATGCTAAATAGATACTGGCCTGTTGGAAATTTTCCTTTTTGTCTGTTAATGATAATTCTTTTTCTATTTTTAAACTTTATGCATTTGTGATGTGTTTTGGGAAAAGTCTTCCATCTTCTCTTCCAATTCGCTGATTTGCTTTTCAGCTATGCTTATTCAGACAATATATTAGGATTTGTTTTTGTTTAATTTCAACAAATATATATATATATATTGCTCCTTTTTCATAATCTCCTACCCATACTTCCTAGATGAAATACCTGCCTGCATCACTTTAAAGATAATTAAATTTTATTTTAAATATCTTTTCTGATTGCATAAGTAGTTGCTTTTACTCACATTTCAATTCCTTTTATTTATTTTTTCTCATGGTGTTGGTTTTCATCAATACTCATCTATATGGTTGAGAATTCCAACTAAACTGTCAATACTCAGCCTGGGAGGAAAGGTAGAATCTTCTGCCAAGAGCTGACATGTCACCTCTTTTTTGCTAGAGTGAAGAGATGGGAATAATGTCTCACCAACTGGTTTTCTGTACCTCACATCTGCCTCGTCCACCATATCTCTTTGACCCAGAGCTGTTCAGTCCTGGAGACAAACCCTAATATAACAGCTGGGTCATGATACATTGGGACAGAGGGCTTGCAGAGTAAGCTAGGCTTGATGGATGGATAAAGAAAATGTGGCATATATAGATAATGGAATAATATTCAGCCATTAAAAAGAATGAAATCTTATCATTTGTGACAACATGGATGGACCTTGAAGGTATTATGCTATGTGAAATAAGCTAGACTGAAAAGACAAATGCCATGTGACCTCACTTATACATGGAATCTAAAAGCCCCACAACATGGAACTCATATGGGGAAGATTTCTGGTTACCAGAGGCAGGAGGTGAAGGTGAACAAAATGGTAAAGGCAGTCAAAAGGCACAAACTTCCAATTTCAAAATAAATAAGGTCTGGGGATGTAATGTACAGCATGGTGACTACAGTTAATACTGTGCTGTATATTTGCAAGTTGCTAAGACAGTAAGTCTTAGAAGTTGTCATCATAAGAAAAAAATTTAACTATGTGTGGTGAGGGATGTTAACTGGACTTATTGTGATCATTTTGCAATATAAACAAAATCAAAGCATTGTGTTGTACACCTGAAACTGATGTCATATGACAGTTACAGCTCACCTTTAAAAAAAACAATCCAAGAGCTGTCAGCATAATTGATCGGAGGGGAAAGAACGAAGCTGTTGTAGTAATGGAGGCCTACAGTACCGTGGTTGTACTGGAGAGAGAGAGAGAGAAGTAGACTCACAATCCAAGCTAAAACTCTGGACTTCGATATCTTCCATAGTTTTGCTATCAACATGAAATCTATCAGGAAATCTTAGAGGTTCTAACCTTTACAACTTTCTTACATATGACACCCTATTTCTAAAATAAATAATAATAAGTAAAATTTTATTTCCTTCTTTTGGAATCCATAGGTATAAAATTACATCTGCAAATAACAGTTTTGTCTCCTTTTTTCCAAAATTTAATCAATTAGCAAACTCATTTCCAAAATTTGTTACATGAGCTAACCTTTCTAAACTATTGATGACCCTAAATCATACCTGGCTTTATTGAGGATGCTTTTAGTATGTCACCTTTTAATATTTGCTAGCATTTTGATAAATACTGCTTATGATGCATAAGAAGATTTTAAAAATATTTTTATATTAAAACCTTTTCTCAATGAGAAGTATGTGCCACATTTCATCAAATGTTCTTTGAGGGACTAGTAATAGTCGTACATCAGCTGAAGAAATACCTCTGACTTGGTTTGGATTCCTTTCCTGTGTGCCTTATATTTCTCTGGTCCCATGTGATCTTCAGTGGAATGTTTGATACTTACTTTTTTATCATTACCTTTTCTTTTATGCACATGTATTTAATCAGAGTGGCATGATGTACTGAATCTTTCTCAACTGATTTCTTGTAGGAGACCTGATTTGGTCCAAAATCTCACTAAATGCTCTCTGTGGCCATGTGACACTGAAACTTTGTTTTCTTGTGTATCAATGTTTTACTTGGATCTACATTTTCTCTTTGGCAACTAACTTCTCTCAGCAGTGGCAGCAACCTCAGTGGCAACAGAAGAGGGGGACATTTTACATTTTCTGTGGCAGGAATAAATATTTCCTGCCTGGAGTCCAAAATGAGAATAAATTGCCCACTGTGCAGAAACATGGAAGTCATGATATTCCAGATGAAACAACTTTAACTAGTCTCCTGGCAGTCATGGTATGGGTGTTACTGTTTACAATACCATAGGGGTTACATTTCCATGAGATTTTGAATAATTTAGCAATAAAATACAAATTGTTTATTCTGTAACGTCTATCTCTATTTTGCACTGTTTACACTTTAGCATTTTATTAGCATTGAGAGATGGTGTCCAGGTTATTTGCATCTTTATTTCTGCCCTTCATGGAAAAAAAGAAAGAATGGAAGTGACTTGGGCATATTAAACAAGTTGGCACTGTGCATGATTACAATTATGATCCCCAAGTCAATTCTTAAAAATAGGACATTTTCATACTTGGGTGAAACTGGATAATTGATATGTTGCTGTGAATTTTCTTTTGTAACCATAGGTCCTACCACTAAGAACTTTAATGCATGATAGTTTATCCTTTGCTTGCTATGTAAAATGGTTCTAAATTTGCTATTTATCTTCCCTTGACCTTTTACCATGCTAGCTGTTTTGTTTTTCTTTTAACTAAGATTGCCCCATTCTCTCAGCCCTTCCTTATTTACTTAGCTTTTAAATTTGGTTGCCGTTCTCTGAATTTCTTCTAATTTCTTGATGTATTTTAACAAAGAAAACTCAAAACCTGAATGCGTAGGGCTTTTAAATGCCAAGTAGGGCAGAAAAATCATTTGGTTTTACATGTGATATTCATATAAAAAACAATCCAATTCAGTGTTTATTTTTCTGGCAAGAATACTTAATATTGACTCATCCTTTCTATTCCTTTTCTTATAACCTTGAGGACAATACATAATGAACATAAAATAGAACTTAAAACATGGGGCGGAGATTGGGGGACACAGGAAGGTGGTATTATTGTTTCTCAAAATTAGCTTACCATTTGTGATATTTGCTAAGCAAACACATTTTGGGTATTAAATCAGCAATATATTGACAATTATACAAAATTCAAATGCCACTCTGTCTACCAGACTTCAGGAGTGATGTAAATAGGATCACATTAAGCATTGTTATTGCTGATGTTATCATAATTTTGATTTAATTCCTACAGTTTTCCAGCTTTTATCTTTACACTTTCAACTAATCACCTCATGTTATCATTGCACTTTTATTCTAGACACCAGTCTATACTTCCTGATCATAAATATGAATTCAAGGCTCTTTTATAATACTTTACAGTTTGTAAAAGGCTTTCATGTATATGCTTTCCCTTGATCCTATAGCCTTATGGGGTGGATAGAAAATAAATTATTAGCTCCATTTTACATTTGGTTTTAATCAAGGCTTAGATTACTTAAGAAATTATCTAATTAGCAAATGAGGTAATTCACATGGACATTCATTAGAGAAACTTGGGCTAGTACACATGCCCTTTGATTCATGCCCATTGCTCATACACAACTCCACAGGAAAAGTCAAGGTATTATTTTAACTCTTTTTCATTATTAAGCTTGACAATGTCCATAATGTATCACCTACAGGACTCAAATGCAGATGGAACTAATATGAAATTAAGAAGGAAGGAATAAAGGAAGTCAGTAAAGGAAGGAGGTAGTGGAGTGTCATGCAGATTGTCTCTGGGCACTTAGTGGCACTGTGGTCATAGGTCACCAATCCAAAGTTCATTATTAAGTCTATTTGAGCCACTTAGTAGTGATTATGTAAATTATGCCATGAGGGCATATAGGGATATCTGTAACTTGTTAACTAATATTCCCAGTTTCTATGTGGGTGTGATTTGTGCTCATGTTTGTAACAATAAAAAAATTAGCCACTTCTGTAACAAATCTTTCACTGTAAACCTCAGACCTCAGAAATCACATCTCCTCCTTTTTCTGAAGTCTCACACTCCTCATCATGCTGCCAACCAGAGGAGCTTCTTACCCTGGAACTGACCTGAGTGTTGTTCCCGTGCTACTGAGCTCTCGCCATGTGGCTTCATTGCTGCACGATAGGCCGCTAGACTCACCCTCTGTAGACTTTCAGCTTACCTATGTCAATACAGACGTTGCAAACTTGAGATCAAAAGGAAAATCATGATTCATATCAGGTATCATTCTTATCTTTAGCAGTGTCTACAGATTTGAATCAAAAAAGCCAAATGCAGAGATTTCCTGGAGATAAGTTGTAAAGTGCAATAACAGAAACTCCAATTATTTTTTCTCTAATTTTTTTTGACTTCTAAACATGTGATGGTTCTGTCAGAATATTTCAGAATTGTGAATGCATCTCATCCATTTCTTTAGTACTAGCATTCTAGCTTTGAGTAAGTTATAATCACGGACACTTTCGTATAAGGCAGAGATTCACCCACCCTGTGCCATTCTGGCTTCCATTTATGGCTCACTGCTACTCTCTCCTGTGGCAAAGACCCAGAAGCCTGGGAACAAGAGAAATACACTATCAGTTCTCATCACACCTACCTGGCTTTTTGCCACTTTTAGCTGAGAGTACTTGAAAAATAACAACCAGGTTAGCTGCCATTTTATTGACCTGGGGAAAAAGAGAAAGCCAAATGGGCGTAGAATTCCTGATTTAAGCCCAATTCAGTTCAATCCATCACACGTTTGTGAAATCATGCTCAGAGCACACAGAAATGAATAGCGGTTTGCTTCAGATGAGGCAGATGCTTACAATATATTGTGATAAGAGGACTTTTGGTTATATGTACTGCTAGGAAGTCTTCCTGGAGAGGCACTTATCACCCCAAGACATAATCAGACATCCATCCACATTAGTTTGCTCAGTCCCTTTCCTGTGTTAGAAGATGACATTAGATTCCAAGTGTTCTCTGCAACTCCACAGGGGCACTAGGACAACCTGCACAAAGCGGTGGACTGTTGTAAAAGTCTTGCACTCTTGGAGTGGCTGACAGCTGATGGCATTAAAGGTATTAAAGGTCTAACTCCCTTAAGTAATGGATTGGCAGTGTACCATTTTTAGGTAGTAGAAAAACCCACTAACGCAGACTTTTTTTTAAACGTTAGTAGCAAACCTGCATTAAAAGCTGTGATGGCAAGAAGACATCCTTGCAAACCAGGGAACAGTAAGTAGACTGAAAGGATATTGAGATAGTATTGAACTACATCAGGGGTAATAGCATTGATTTTCCCCAGAAGGATATTGTAAATAATGACCAATTAATTGTTCCAGAAATTTTAAAAATAAATCAATGAAAATCAGGGAGGCAGATCTGGGTGACTCAGTGAGTCTGTTCAGTTTTTTAGAAAGTTCTACTGAGTATGCTGTGGTTGGGGTTAATGGTGTATTTGCAGTTCTTCCTGGCAGAAGCTTTGAGGAATTTTATAGCACTTTTGTGACCCCAGAGTGGACTCTTCTGAAATATCTATGCTTTCTTTTTGCTTATTACTGAAACCTTAAAAACAGTGAGGTTGACAAGTAAAACGACACCTGTAGAAACCTCAGAGAAAAAAAGATTACCCTTCATGTTTATTTTGCTTGAGGAAACAACCAGAGGTCTCTAGTGATGAGGTGGGGTGTCTATTGGTTTGAACCAGTGACCAAAAAAGATCTATTTTTCTGTCTCCTGCAGAGCACTTTTGCAATTTGCATCTTCCTTTTCTCAAGATGCAAATAGCACTCATTGGCTTCTTTGACCCTCCATCTCTCCTGCCATTTCCGTAGTCATGTTCAGAAAAATGACATCTTTACAAAAGGTCAAATATTTGTCATGTAAGAAAATTATATGCTGTTTCTCAGAATTATGATCTCAATATATAAAGGTAAAAGGTTAGGTTACCAAAATCTTTCAATAGAGTTTATTTGTTTGAATCATAAGGAATGCACCCACTTTAAGGATGCTTTCAGTTACTTATGTGGAGGCAAATCACTGATGAAACTTTTCGTGCTTCTTTCCTCTGTCATCTCTGATGTCCAGTCAACATTCAAAAACTTAAACAATTCTTCCTCTGCTTGGGTTGTTTCCAGGATGTAGTAAAATTATGAGCCAGTCATTCCAAACAAGTGAAAAGTGATGGTACTTCAAACATGTGTGCTTGGGAGAGAAAATGTTCAAAACTATCAGCCCTTAATTTTCTTTGACTCCCAACCAGTATAAAGATACTCACTTTCTTGGCAATTTAGAATGACTTCAGATCATTTAAAAATGTTTATTATTGTATATATTTTTGTAATAATAACAGCTTACATATATTGATGCTTTATATGTGCACTTGAAGCTCATTGTCTTATATAATATCCACCATAAGCCTGTGTAGTGGATCCTGTTTTTTCTTCCCTCATATTACTGGTAAGTCAGCATCCCTTCACCTCATACTTCTACATCATATCCATCTTTATTGATTCTACCTTCAGGATACAACTCGAACAGTCCACTTAGCTCCATATCCAGGGTCAACATGTTAGTTCAAGGCATTATCATCCCTCACTTAGCCTACTGCAATAATGGTTCTCCTTTCTATTCTGGCTCCCATCCAATCTACATCATAGCCCGAATTATCTTTTTAAAATGCATATTGATTCACATTGCTCCTCCATGTAAATCTGGTCTGTGAAGTTCTGCAGAAGCTGACCCGCTACACCCTGCCACCACCTGCTTCTCCCGTATCATCTTTTACCACCTTCTTGCTCATGCCACTCCAGTCTCATGACAGTGTTTCCTTTGTAGACCATACATGTCTTCACGTGTGTTGCTTCCCACTCAGGCTGCCTGATGCACTCCCTGAGAATTTGCCTGACTATACTTCTGTACTCCTCATACAGGGCTATGCTGAAACATTGCTTCTCAAAGTTTCGTCAACTCACCCATTTATGTCAGGTTCTTTTGCTCTCTGCTTTCACAGCAGTGCTTATATGTGTATCTATATATCTGCATCTGGATTTATCTACATTGTACCCACAGTGCTTCCATCTACATGTATAGATTTTGACTTAGGCTCTTACTGATTCTTATGAACTCTTAGGCTTATCAAATTGTTAACAATAAGTCTGAAGTCACTTAGCATTTATTAAAGAAAAAAAACAAAAACACAAAACATCTTGGAGGCACTTTAAGATTTGAAGGCCAAAAGAAGGAATAATGTGCCATAGTCCCATAACAGTTTATTCCAAAATCCTGGTCTGCAAAGATCTGTGGGAACTTTTCTTGAAACTGCTGATTGTCCTTCCACTGCTTGGCTCCAGCACCAAGCAGGATCCAACCAGTGCAGATTCCCACCCTCAAATTCCTGAAGCATTAACACTTACATTCTCCCATATAAAATGCATTAGAATTCTCTCTTGTTTAAATTCTAGCCACAAACTTCCACCCATTACACTTTTGTCTACACAAGACAATCCAACCACCACAACTGTTTAGAATGCTGTGAGGGATATATGTAACTTATTGGCTTTTGCTTTGTTACATTTATTTCTGTGATTAAAAAAAATTTTTTTTATTAAGGTATCATAGATATACACTCTTTTGAAGGTTTCACATGAAAAACATTGTGGTTACTACATTCATCTATATTATGAGGTCCCCCCATACTCCATTAAAGTCACTGTCCATCAGTGTAGTAAGATGCCACAGAGTCACTACTTGTCTTCTCTGTGCTACACTGTCTTCCGTGTGACCCCCCACACACACTATGTGAACTACTCATACTACCCCTCAATCCCCTTCTCCCTCCCTATCCACCCAGCCTTCCCCACCCCCCGCCCCTTTGGTAACTGTTAGTCCCTTCTTGGAGTCTGTGAGTCTGCTGCTGTTTTGTTCCTTCAGTTTTGCTTCATTGTTATACTCCACAAATGAGGGAAATCATTTGGCACTTGTCTTTCTCTGCCTGGCTTATTTCACTGAGCATAATATCCTCCAGCTCCATCCATGTTGTTGCAAATGGTAGGATTTGTTTCTTATGGCTGAATAGTATTCCATTGTGTATATGTACCACTTCTTCTTTATCCATTCATCTACTGATGGACACTAAGGTTGCTTCCATATCTTGGCTATTGTAAATAGTGCTGCAATAAACATAGGGGTGCATATGTCTTTTTGAACCTGAGAACTTGTATTCTTTGGGTAAATTCCTAAGGAGTGGAATTCCCAGGTCAAATGGTATTTCTATTTTTAGTTTTTTGAGGAACCTCCATGTTGCTTTCCATAATGGTTGAACTAATTTACATTCCCACAAGCAGTGTAAGAGGATTCCCCTTTCACCGCATCCTCACCAGCATTTGTTGTTTTTAGTCTTTTCAATGCTGGCCATCCTAACTTGTGTGAGGTGATAATCTCATTGTGGTTTTAATTTGCATTTTCCTGATAATTAGTGATGTGAAGCATCTTTTCATGTGCCTGTTGGCCAAATGAATTTCTTCTTTGGAGAATTGTCTGTTCATATCCTCTGTCCATTTCTTAAAAGGGTTATCTGCTTTTTGGGTATTGAGGCATGTGAGTTCTTTATACATTTTGGATGTTAACCTCTTGTCAGATATTTTGTTTACAAATATATTCTTCCATACTGTAGGATGCCTTCTTGTTCTACTGATGGTGTACTTTGCTGTACAGAAGGTTTTTAGCTTGATGTAGTCCCATTTGTTCATTTTTGCTTTTGTTTCCCTTGCTCAAGGAGATGCATTCAGGAAAATGTTGCTCATGTTTATATTCAAGAGATTTTTGATTGTTTTCTTCTAAGAGTTTTATGGTTTCATGACTTACATTCAGGTCTTTGATCCATTTCGAGTTTCCTTTTGTGTATGGAGATAGACAGTGATCCAGTTTCATTCTCTTACTTGTAGCCTTCCAGTTTTGCCAACACCAGTTGTTGAAGAGGCTGTCATTTCCCTATTGTATATCCATGGCTCCTTTATCATATATTAATTAACTATATATGCCTGGGTTTATATCTGGAATCTCTATTCTGTTCCACCTATCTATGGGTCTGTTCTTGTGCCAGTACCAAATTGTCTTGATTACTGTGGCTTTGTAGTAGAGTTGGAAGTTGGGGAGCATAATCCCTCCAGCTTTTTTTTTTCCTTCTTAAATTGCTTTGGCTATTTGGCATCTTTTGTGGTTCCATATGAATTTTAGAACTATTTGCTCTAGTTTGTTGAAAACTGCTGTTGGTATTTTGATAGGGGTTGCATTGAATCTGTAGATTGCTTTAGACAGGATGGTCATTTTGACAATATTAATTCTTCCTATCCATGAGTATGGGATGTATATCCATTTATTGATATCTTCTTTAACTTCTCTTATGAGTGTCTTTTGGTTTTCTGGGTATAGACCTTTCACTTTCTTCATTAGTTTTATTCTTAGATATTTTATTCTTTTTGATGCAATTGTGAATGGAATTGTTTTCCTGATTTCTCTTTCTGCTAGTTCATTGTTAGTATATAGGAATGTAACAGATTTCTGGTATTAATTTTGTGTCCTGCAACTTGCTGAATTCAGTTACTAGTTCTAGTAGTTTTGGGGTGGATTCTTTAGGGTTTTCTTTGTACAACATCATGTTATCTGCCAACAGTGACAGTTTAACTTCTTCCTTACCAATCTGGATGTGTTTTATTTCTTTGTGTTTTTTGATTGCCATGGCTAGGACCTCCAGAACTATGTTGAATAGAAGTGGAGATAATGGCCATCCTTGTCTTTTTCCCGACCTTAAAGGAAAAGGTTTCAGCTTCTCATTGTTAAGTATGATGTTGGCTGTGGGTTTGTCATATATGGCCCTTATTATGTTGAGGTACTTGTCCTCTACACCTATTTTGTTCAGAGTTTTTACCATGAATGGATGTTGAATTTTGTTGAATGCTTTGTCAGCATATATGGAGATAATCATGTGGTATTTTTCCTCCTTTTGATGATGTGGTGGATGATGTTCATGGATTTTTTAATATTTTACCATCCTTGCATACCTGGAATAAATCTTACCTTATTACGATGGATGATCTTTTTGATGTATTTTTGAATTCGATTTGCTAATACTTTGTTGGGTTTTTTTTGCATCTATGTTCATCAGAGATATTGATCTGTAGTTTTCTTTTTTTGTGGTGTCTTTGTCTGGTTTTGGTATTAGAGTGATACTGGCCTCATAGAATGAGTTTGGAAGTATTCCCTACTCTTCTACTTTTTGGAAAGCTTTAAGGAGTATGAGTATTAGGTCTTCACTAAATGTTTGATAAAATTCGGTGGTAAAGCCATATGGTCTAGGGGGTTTGTTCTTAGGTAGTTTTTTGATTACCAGTTTAATTTCATTGCTGGTAATTGTTCTGTTCAGATTTTCTGTTTCTTCCTTGGTCAGCCTTGGAAGGTTGTATTTTTCTAGAAAGTTGTCCATTTCTTCTAGATTATCCAGTTTGTTAACATATAACTTTTTATAGTATTCTCTAATAATTCTTTGTGTTTCTGTGGTATCTGTAGTGATTTTTCCTTTTTCATTTCTGATTCTGTTTATTTGTGTAGACTCTTCTCTTTTTCTTAATAAGTGTGGTTATGGGTTTATCTATTTTGTTTATTTTCTCAAATAACCTGTTCCTACTTTCATTGATTCTTTCTATTGACTTATTCTTCTCGGTTTTGTTTATTTCTGCTCAATCTTTATGTCCCTCCTCCTACTGACTTTGTGTTTCATTTGTTCTTCTATTTCTTGTTTTGTTAATTGTGAGTTCAGACTGTTCATATGGGATTGCTCTTCTTTCCTGAGGTAGGCCTATATTGCAATATACTTCCCTCTTAGCATAGCTTTTGCTGTGTTCTACAGATTTTGCAGTGTTAAATCATTGTTTTCATTTGTCTACTTATATTGCCAGATCTCTATTTTTATTTGTTCATTGATCCATTGATTATTTAGGAGCATGTTATTAACCCTCCATGTGTTTGTGGGCTTTTTCATTTTCTTTGTGTAATTTATTTCTAGTTTCATATCTTTGTGGTCTGAGAAACTGGGTAGTACAATTTCAATCTTTTTGAATTTACCGAGGCTCTTTTTGTGGCCCAGTATATGGTCTATTTTGAAAATGTTCCATGTGCACTTGGGAAGAATGTGTATCCTGCTGCTTTTGAGTGGAGCGTTCTGTAGATGTCTGTTAGGTCCATCTGTTCTAATGTGTTGTTCAGCACTTCTGTCTCATTTCTTATTTTCTGTCTGGTTGAACTGTCCTTTGGAGTGATTGAAGTGTTGAAGTCTCCTAGAATGAATGCATTGCATTCTATTTCCCCTTTAATTCTGTTAGTATTTGTTTCACATATGTAGATGCTCCAGTGTTGGGTGCATAGATATTTATAATGGTTATATCCTCTTGTTGGAGTGACCTCTTTATCATTATGTAATGTCCTTCTTGTCTCTTCTGACTTTCTTTGTTTTGAAGTCTATCTTGTCTGATACAAGTACTGCAACTCCTGCTGTTTCCTCCTTATTAGTTGCATGAAATATCTTTTCAGTTCCTTCACTTTCAGTCTGTATATGCCTTTGGGTTTGAAGTGAGTCTCTTGTAGACAGCATATAGTTGGGTCTTCTTTTCTTTTTCCATTCATTGACTCTACGTGTTTTCATTGGTGCATTCAGACCATTTACATTTACGGTGATTACTGATAGGTATGTACTTATTGCATCGAAGGCTTTAGATTCATGGTTATTAAAGATTCAAGGGCAACTTCCTTACTATATAATAGTCTGATTTAACTCAGTATGCTATTACAAACACAATTTAAGGTTCTTTTTTTTTTCTTTTTCTTTCTCTTATATTCTTTATATGTCAGGTATCATATTCTTTACTATTTGTCTATTTCTTGACTGACTTTGCAGGTGGTTAACTGGATTTTGCATCTGCTTAGTAATTAAATGGTCCACTTTCTTTACTATGTTTTATTTATTCTGTTGATAGCTATTTAGCATTAGAAACACTTCCATCTATAGTAGTCCCTCTAAAATACACTGTAGAGATGGTTTGTGGAAGGTAAATTATCTCATCTTTTTCTTATCAGGAAATTGTTTAATTCCTCCTTCAAATTTAAATAATTATCTTGCCAGGTAGAGTGTTCTTGGTTGGAGGCCCTTCTGCTTCATTGCATTAAATATATCATGACACTCCCTTCTGGCCTGTAAGTTTTCTGTTGAGAAGTCTGATGATAGCTTGATGGGTGTTCCTTTGTATGTGATTTTTTTACTCTCTCTGGATGCTTTTAATAGTCTGTCTTTATCTTTGATCTTTGCCATTTTAATTATTATATGTCTTGGTGTTGACTTCCTTGTGTCCCTCATATTGGGTGATCTGTGCAACTTCATGGTCTGAGAGACTATTCTCTTCCCCAGATTGGGGAATTTTTCAGCAATTACCTCCTCAAAGACACTTTATGTCCATGTTTTTATCTCTCTTCTTCTTCTGGTACCCCTATAATTTGAATATTGTTCCACTTTGATTAGTCACACAGTTCTCTCAATATTCTTTCATTTCTAAAGATCCTTTTTTCTCTCTGTGCCTCAGCTTCTTTGTATTACTGTTCTCTAATTTCTATTTCAATTACTGTCTCCTCTACTTCATCTAATCTGCTTTCAAATCCCTCCATTTTATGTTTCATTTCAGTTACTGTATTTTTGAACGTTTGTATCTCATTCCTGAATTCATCCCTTAGCTCTTGAATATTTTTCTGTAGCTTCATGAACATGTTTATGATTTTAATTTTGAAATCTCCTTCAGGAAGATTAATGAGTTCAGTTTCACTTGGCCCTCTTTCTGGTGTTTGTGGGATTTTGGTTTGAACCAGGTTCCTTTGACATTTTATATTTGTAGGTGGTGCCCTCTAGTGCCCAGAAGCTCTGCTCTCTGGAGCTGCTTGGCCTCTGGAGTGATGGCAGGAGTCGCATGGGAGCAGTGCTCTTGCCTGTCAGGTGTAAAGAGGTCTTTCCTGCTTCCCAGAGGCAGTGCCTGTCTTCCCTGCCAGGGCCAGTGTACTGAGCACATAGGGAGAAGCTTCTATGCTTTGCACTTGTAGCTGCCATAGGTGGGGCTGCCCTCTGGCTGCCCTGCCACAGTGGTGGGGATAGCCAGTTTGAAAGCCCATGCCACCGGGAGGAAGTTGCAGCAGGCTGCATATCACAGTGAGGCTCCCTGAAGCTGCTTAACCAGCCAGAGGGATGGGGTGACTGAAGCTCCTGCAAGTTCCCAACCTGCTGGGAAGAGTGCACCTGGACAATTCTGTCCACCTCTCCTTTTTCCTGAGCAGTAAGCTCTGTGCAATCCTTGCCCCTGTGGCAGCCCTCTCACTGTTAGGAAGTCTCTCAGACTGACTGCCTTTCTTTTGTCTCAGAGCAGCCAGATGTGGATCCCTGTTTTCCACAAGCAGCTGGAATCTCAGTCTATCCAAGTATTCCACCCATCTAAGCTTTCCAACCCCACTAATCTCCAGAGCACCGTGCTCCCACAGCAGATATCCAGGGCTGGTGTTCAGCAGTCCTAGCCCTCCACCTCCTCCCTGCTCTGTTTCTCTTCCTCCCTTCAGTGAGCTGGGGTGGAGGAAGGGCTTGGGTCCCTCTGGATCATCGCTTTGGCACTTTACCCTTTTCCCTGAGGTCTGTTGGTTTCCCTAGGTGTAGACAGTCTGCCGCAGCCTTCTTTCCTGTTGCTTTTTCTGGATTTGATGTATTTGCTATATTTTCATATTATATGTGGTTTTGGGAGGAGGTTTCTGTCTCACCTCTCACTCCGCCATCTTTAATCCCCGTCTGTGATTATTTTTTTTAATGCCTATCTTCTCTCTAAACTCTATAATTGTGGAGACCATGGATATTACGTTCATAGTTACCCCCTCTGCACTCAAGAAAATAAAATAACAAATAGTTTTCCAATGAATGAATGGAATAACTTGTAGATCACACAGCAGTAAATAATGGAGCCAAATTTGAATCCAGATATGCATCTGATTCCAAAAAGCATGCTTTTTTTTCAAACAATGTTATAAAAGCCAGTGATAATTGCTGATGCAATTATTGTGCAATATATACACAAATGGATGTATGGCCTTACTCATATCTGATATTTCTTTGTCAATAAGGGTGTGCATAATATATTTTTGTGGATGCTCTCTCTTGTGACATGGCTTTGAATTCATCTAAGGGATGTAAACACTAGAGGCCATTATGATATCTTGTCGATGTGATTCTGACTTGTGGTTTTACTTAAAGTGAACTACTTTTCATTTATCATTCTACCATCTACCTCTTCTTATTCCATTTTCAAAATCTGGAGTGGGGAAAGAAACCCCTGGCAGCATAAGACATAATGCCCAGTAAAATTTCTTTTTCAGAGAACTGAGTGACAATTCCCTGCCATAGCAGGAGAAGATTTAAAGACGTGAATTTATGCAGACTCTTTGGGATACTATTACATGACCTTGCAATCATATTATCAAAAGAATCTGTGAAAGAGCCATAACAGGGTAACCAGCCTAGCCACTGCAAAGAAGGGTGTCCTAGAAGGCACTTCCTCTGGTTCCTGAAAGGCCCCAATTCATTCATTATACAAAAGAGAGAACAGAGTCATTTTTAAAAATTAGCTCTTATTCTCAAGTTATTGATGATAACTCATTTATTTATTTATGTATTTATTCGTGATGATTTCCAGCATCATTTACTAAATCTCAAGTAATACAAATCTAAGGTATCATTGCCCACAAATTTAATGCTTCTTTTTTTATTATAAATGTAATGTATGATAATTTAGAATATTTGGAAATTACTGAAAAAAGGTAAAGATTTTTTTTAAGATCTCTAAACCCATAGATATCCACAATTACTTTGGTGTGTGTGTATGTGTAAGGACACATGCATTTCAATGCTTGCATACAGTCCTACTATAAATTATAGAAAAGAAACTGGGGCTGCCCTCTTCTAGAAAACATGGAAATTTTAGGATACCGAGACAAAGAATTTCGCATGCCTTTTATTCCATGCCCAGTGCAGTACTCTATCTCTGATGCAGAAAGAAGCTGCACTGTCCCAGTCCTCTATCAGATTGGTGGAATTTTCTATGGTTACAGTGGTGCTCTGCCCCAAATTTGGCTCTCTTTACTTGGTGATGAAGTGGATTTCAGAGGGTTCCTGCTTATAGTTGAGCATATAGGGTCTATCAAACTAGTGTCAGTAAGGAGAGGGAATGCTTCAGTTCTCTGTTACTTTCCCCAGGGTCAAGTTTATGAGCCCATTTTTTACATCAAGTTATAATTCTCTTTTACCATTATTTTGTAATCACAAGAATCTTCCTTATTCATTCAAAGATATATAGTTACAATCACAAGAAGGATTTCCAAACAAAGAAGATTTAAGCAGTTGATATGAAGATGCTACCTATTTTCTCAATGCACGAATGCAGCTTATATTTCCAAAAATCTGTAGTTGTTTTGCCTGATTTTGTTTATGACAATGTCCTTTTCTTTCTACCCTGAAAAAATAAAGGCAAAAGAAACACCCATAATATCTTATAAAGAGCATTTTATTGAATTATTTCTTGTGGTATACCTAAGATTACATAGTATGTTAGTTTACTTGAACTGTCATAACAAAGTACCATAGACAATATGGCTTAAACAACAGAAATTTATTTTCCCACAGTTCTGGAGGCTAGAAGTCCAAGATTAAAGTGACATATCTTTTTTAAAAAATTTTTGTTAAGGTATCATTTATATACAATCTTAAGAAGTTTTCACATGAGCAAAATTGTGGTTACTACATTCATCCATATTATCAAGTCCCCCCCCACACCCCACCACAGTCACTGTCCATCAGCATAGTAAGATGCTATAGAGTCACTACTTGTCTTCTCCATGCTATACTGCTTAAGGTGTCATATCTTAATGTACTTCCCACCATCCCAAGGTCCTGTTACTTGGTAGTAAGAGTTTGAGGAAATTAAAGCCCTTGTGCTCTTGAGAAGATGGCGTAAGATGTGAGGAAAAAGGCAGCAGTCAGCAAATGAAATGTTTGAAATATAGGTTAAACAGACTGTACAATTATTAGTATAATAAAATACATCTGTTGAGTGAATATGGATTATTTGCAAATAACTATTAGATTAATTGGAATTATTCTCAACAAGTGGAAACTAGTTTAGGGGGGAAAAAATAGAGAATCCCTAGGTCTGTCTAGTGATCATTTCATTTGTTCTTCAGCATAACCCTGTTAGATGAAGAGAATTCCTTTATTTTTATCATCTTAGAGAATAAGGAGTTAAAGCTCAAAGAGTGTGTAACTTGCCCAAGTGGTACAACTAGGACTCCAACCTGCTTTTGATTTGGAGTGCAGTGATCTTTTTACTTGTACTGGCTGCCTCCCTATTCAGTGTACCCACAGGATGCTGTGTGAAGTTCTGTAGGTAATTTGTAGATTCACCATAGGATATGCTGTCAAAGAACTTCCTTTATGAAAGAACAAACTATCATACTCTTCACTGTATCCACTCTGCCCCACCCATGAAGCCCAAAAGCACACAAATGTATATGCATATCCATACTCCCCAAATCCTACATTATATTACACTTACAGGAATGCATTTTCTGAAAGTGCAACGTACCCAGAGGGGGAGTGGACAACTACCTGCATATAGTATGCTTCAGAAGCTTGCATGCTCACATCTGCCCTCAGATTTGTCTCCACATGTTTGCCAAAATGCCATACTTCCTCCTCTTAACTGATTCTAATAACTTTTCTATAAGGAGAACTAGAATTGATTCAAGAAAAGTGGCTCAACTATCACTATCACAGTGTTTTTCACTAGTGAGTTTTGAAATCAATTTTGGGGGTCAAGACCATCATATCAAATATGAGGTAAAGTATAATAAAATCGAAAATACCAGAGTGCACTGCATGAAATTAGAGGAAATACTGTTTCATGAAATTTTTGTTTCCTTTTTTCTGTCTGTGTGCAAGCCCACATTCTGGATCCTTAAGTAAAATGTATTTCTTGATGGATGGCAGTGAAAAAAAGGTTGAGACACAATCTTAAAAAAAAACAAAACAACCCCAGCTTGTTATAAGGATTCTTCTGATAATATGATAGAATTATGGTTCCTCTCCCAAGATGAATGCACACAAATCCATACACCTATATTTTTGGTACAATTTTAAAGGGTTTATAGACCAAATGAATCTCATCCACTGTTCTCAATTTAAGAACACTTGCTCTAGCTAGAATGGCATGTTTTCCATGCAAAGAGCAGTAATGGTCTAGAGATTTCTTTTGTTCTCTTTTCTTCAACATTTCAATATTTTAGCCTGATACCTTTAGGATTTTAGAGGTAAAAACCTAGCTTAAAGATGATGAAATAATTTATTCAACATTTAGTTAATAACATTATACTGAATAAAATAAAGCTGGAGCTATAAAGATGTTCAAGTCATACCACATCAGCTATATTGAGCTTAAGTTTCAAAGGGGGAGAAAGACAGTAAACAACTGAGTGAATGAGGTGATTTCAGCTAGGGTAAGTGCTATAAAGGGAATAATTGGGGTGATGAGATAGAAACAACTGAAGAGGAGGTGGGATAAGTTAAGGAAAGTAGTTTATTTTGGGTTGGTCATCCGTGAATGTGTTTCTTTTATTAGGATGGACTGCTATACTATTACCCATGGTCATGCCTCCCCTCCTACATTGCACCTATCAGAGTGTCTTACAATATTTCAAAACACTGCATGAATATTTATTGATTGGTAATTTTATTTAACATTTTCAGGATACCTGGAGAAAATATCATGTCTTAGGTGTATGGATTCTGACATCAGACTACCCGAACTGGAATCCTTGCTCTGCCCTTTACTAACAATGTGGTTGCGGCAGGGGCTTTCCAAGTGCCCTTACTCACATGTCTGGCATGTGGTAGGGATGACTGGAAGGCTTGAACTACAGACTGGACCTCCCACACATGATCTCTTTGGTAGGTTCTCTCAGAATATCCAGATTTCTTATGTAGATGCTCTGGGCTCCCAGAGACACTTTTCTAAGAAAGAAGAAACAGAGCAGATGGCTTCCTAGGGTTGGGTTCAGAAACTAACAGAGACACTGTAGCCATATTCAACTGGTCAAAACCATCCCAGAACCAACCCAGATTCAGGAAGGAGTTATAAATTACATTTTTCCACTGGAGAAACAGCGAGGAGTCTATAGTGCTCTTTAACCTCTCACACTATCCATAGCACCTGGAAAGTACTAGATAAATTGAAGCTATTATTATTATATTCTGCTGTGCCTTTCAAAAATTCTGATTATGCATTTATTTAAACTGTCATAGGAAAATCAAACTTTAGCCTTGCTTTTTCTTTACTTTTCATACTTCTTAAAATAGCCCTCATCAATAGGTGGTAGCTGGAAATTTAAAACTGATGCAGCCTGCCCAGGCCATTGAGCATTAACCGTGAGAATTTCCCTCCCATGATAGCAACAGTTTTTATTTATGCCACGGTCATATAGAATTTGGTTTCAGTTTCTTCATTGGTAGCCCATATCACCACACGGTTATGTGTGTTTCCTTTCCAAAGGCCAAGAACTTAGAAAAAAGGTGGTATCTGAGTACATTAAAATTCACTAGTAAACAATCACATTTTCCCAGCACATACACTGCTTGATTCAGCCCCAGGCTGTTCTTTCTCCTCCCAACACCAACAAAATCTTCCAAATGAAAGAGCAGAAATAAAAAGCTACATAAAAAGTGGGCTAAGTCTACATCCGAAAATTTCTTGTAAAAGACTGATGCTTGTGTGGCATTAATCTAAACGGACATTTCCTATAACCACTTATGCCCCAAAACCCATGAGCAGCTTAATGGGGGCTCTGCATTCTTCTCTATTGGCTCAGCTGTCTAACTGTGTATGTGATTTGGCCCCTCTACCTAGTCCACCTTCTTTTTGTTTAATTTTTGTCCAGATTTAGGACTGTCCTGAGGCACCCAAATGCTCTTTGTGGTCTGTGAAGCTCAGGGTCAATTTAAAGGTGGATCCCCGGAGAAGTGAGCGCTTGTCACTGGGTCCTCGATTTCCCTGAGTCTGTTAGAGCTTTTGAGATACATGTGAGGAGGAGAAAACAGATAAGCCAAATTGGGTTTTGAAGTGAGGGGCACCTACAAATGGAGCACTATTGACCATGAAAATGTAGCATAACAGTATTTATCCTCTGTCTTGAAATCAAAATATCTCTGTCCTGTTTTTATTAAAAATTTCATCAAAATGTAAGCCATTCCCATTCCCTTCAGCCAAAGCCCCACCCGCCCAGCCCAAGTTCTATTAAATAAATTCTGTTTGGAAGTCATTATTTTCCCCAAATTTCCCAGAATTACCATTTCCCCCTCCCAAAACTGTTTTAATTTGTTGTAGCAAGGCTACTTTAGAAGGGGTATTTGCTAGCAGGAATATTGATTCAGTAATGGAGCTGCAGTGCAATTGTGGTGACAAGAAGCCTGATTTTTTTTTTCTTTAAGGATCATCAAGATATTTAGACTCCAGAGGATAAAACTTGAACATGAAATCCCCTGGTTTTACTCGTACCATTTCTTTTTACAGCTTAGGCAATACACTGGCCTTAGCAGTTTGCTAGAAGTTCACACATTTCCACAGTTTGAATAGCTTTCATAAAAAAGGCTGTTATTGCCTCTTTGGAAAAGAAAAATTGCCTTCTAACAAGTGGTAAATTTGATATTCCCTAGAGACCACTGGTCTTCTCATGTGTGATATTACTCCCATTATCATACTGGGACTCTTGCAAACTTGACCTGAAGCACAGTGTAGTGGAAGCAGCACTAATTAGGAGCCAGGAGGACCAGCTGTGATACTCTCTTCTGCTCTTCACTAGCTGCTTAACCTGGACCTGCACTTGACCTTCTGAGTGTCCTCTTCCTCTGCCATTTAAAGCAAGAATGAGGAACTATGTGCTCTTATGGATCCCTTTCAGTTCAAAAGGCAAAGGTATAACAAGCTTAAAATATTTAGCTTTGGTATGCATTTAGAATAGACAGTGTCAAATGAAACACTTTAAATCTTTTTTGTTGTAATGTACTCCTTAATGTTGATTTAAATAACTAATTTCTTTGATTGAGATTTTTAAACAAAAGCTGGTCCTGTCTCCTTACTTCTCCTGGTAAAATATTTCAGGAACCTTGCACAGAGTGTGAATGTGGAAAATGCTGATCTGATTTCCAAGTCTCTGTCACCTTTACTCCACATGGAAGCCTTTCCAATCAAACCGATGCTCACAGTCTATTTCTGGCAGCAAACTGTTGGGCCACAGGGTTTGTATGATTTTCTTTTTTTTCTCAACACAGCACTTTCCAAGTTCATGTAAACTCTGTGTTAATTATTTGGGCTGTTAGCTGAGAAAGAAGAAAAGCTCACATTTGCTAAATCAAGAATGACGAAGTGAATTCAGAAGTGCTTTCTCTACAAAATGGTTTACACTCTGAAGCTAATGCAGACTCCCTCTTTGCTTCAATGTGTTGCTCACAAATATTGATTAATCATTTTTCTTTATTAGCTTATGTCCTCTTGGTAGTAATAGTGCATTTGACTTTCCTGTCTTTCAGGAGAGAGGGATGCTATAAAACCAGACTGACACTGTCAGCAAAAGGATTCCAGCAGTTTCTAGATGTGGGGAAACAGATAATTAATGTTGGTCTCCTCTACTGAAAAATATAAATGTTATATGGGGTAACG
This sequence comes from Smutsia gigantea, assembly GCA_032199065.1. Lineage (NCBI taxonomy): Eukaryota > Metazoa > Chordata > Mammalia > Pholidota > Manidae > Smutsia > Smutsia gigantea. The sequence goes on from JAVSCE010017542.1 coordinate 74,385, forward strand.
TTTTTTTCCCCATATCCTGTATGGGAAACTGTGCTGTGAATACCTGGCCCTTAATGAAGCAGAAGACACTGTGGGTGGTGAAATCATCCAATTAAAGATTTAATTCATCTGTTAGTTCCACACTTCTCTGTAGACAAAACTTTATCTGCTTCATAAAGATGGACCAGGGGCCAATTCTAAGATGTGCATAGCTGTCAGAGAAATATAAGTGTCTAGACAAAGGAGAGAATCCACATGAGGTCTTTTCTCTCTACCTACCTAAGTAATGTGTATTGTTAGGTGCAAGGGAGAGAACTAAGCTGCCTTTTTAGATCCCAGTTGATAAGCATAGCTTTAACAGTCAGAACTCTCTGGCTCCAAGTATAAGGGATTGAGTTAGTTTACACATATAGGAAGTACTTCACAGGACCAGGAACAGAGACGTTATATAAAGACCTGGGACATTATCTCCCTGAGCGTCTGTTTTCTTCTCATGTTGCACATTGGCTTTGTTAATTCAGTCAGTACTGTGGGGAAGATAGACACCTCACAGTCCCTATAATCACATGGTCCTATTTCAGAAAAACAGATCATGCTATGCTGAGGATCTCTTAGTCTCAGACTCCAAATAAGAAGGGGAGCTTGGCTTAGCTCATGTCATTTTGAGTACTCTTCTTTGCTTTCCCTGTGGCAAGGGGCTTAGGTAAGGAAACACAAACCTGGCTGCTGGGAATGTTCTCCCACCACCTGGGCTCCTCCTCCACCACTATGAATCAGGGAAGCCAGTCAACTATACCTAAGACTTTTGACATTGTCAAGACCTGAACTTTTATAATCACACCTCTGAAAATAAAACCCAATATATGTTCCCAGTGGATCTGCCTTCTATGTATTTGTCAAGGGGGCTTTTCCTTTGTTCCAAAACAGGAAATAAAGTTGAAAGTGGAGAACAGGACATACTTCTATCACTATTTCTTTGAATTTTAGGCATTATTTATTGACTTTCCACTATGAAAGAGGGGGATTTTCCTCTCTTTGATACCCAATATCTCCACCACACTACCACTCCTGCCTCACTCCCCTTCACATAGCACTCTTCAACAACACATCTCACATCTCCTATGCCCACCATGTAGTCATATCATCTTTTTGAATAGAACAAATATTATGACCATAAGAATGTTATTTATTATAGAACCATGTAAAACATGTCAGAATGGGCTAATCCACATCACAGTAATGACCACCACCAGGACCCCAGTGGCTTTTGGTTATGTCAGGTCCACTCCAGGATCAGGTGACTCCTTTCCACGGCAGTTATCCTTCATGCATTCAGTCCAGAAAGTTCTCACTCTGTAACTGTACCAGCTCAATAACAATCTCTAAGACAAAGATGAGAGAATGGAGTTAAAAATCTAGGAGATTTTCACTGTTTTAGACCAAAAATGATTATATACCTCTCTTACATTTCATTGGCCCAGACTAATGAAAATTGGCCACATGCCTTGTCTAACTGTAAAGATATTGGGATGTGGAATTTCAAAGTACAAAAGAGAATGGGATATTAGTGTGATGTTTATGACATATATTACTTTTTTAAATCTTGAAATTTGTACTATACTCCTTTTGTTATTTTGTATGGTTATATAGTATGTGCCATTTTCATCTTCTTGACAATATCTCTCCTTTAGCATTTTGACCAGCACTGATTTGTGCTGGTTTTCTGGATATCAATTGGATAGTTTTTTCTTGGAATTCTTTCCACCTCTCACTTTAGTTGATCCCAAATATTCTTTTTGGAAGACTATGTCTTCCAGTGATTGCCTGAGAAAGGATACATTGGAGATAAATTGTTTAATAATTTGCATGTCTAAAAATGACTTTACTTTCCTTAATTTTATTGATAGTTTTGTTAAATATGCAAATCTAGTTTGGAAATAGTCTCCTCACAGAATTTTAAAGGTTTTATTTTCTTATATATATCCTTCTGTGAAGGATAAAGAATTTTTATTCTATTTTTTATGTCTTTTTAACTTCTAGAGCTCCTTTAGAATCTTCTCTTTATCCCCAGTATTCTGAAAGTTCACAATGATATATAATGTGCATATATTCATCTATGGTGTTGGCCTCTCACTAATGTGGAACCTTAAATATTTAAATTCAGGAAATTTTATTGAAACATTTTTTTAAATTTAATTCTTTCCTTTTCTTCTGTTAGGTTTGGATCTCTTATTTGGTGGATATTGTACCTCCTATTCTGCTCCTATAGTGTTATCTTCTCCATTTTATATCTAGTTTTTAAGAATATTATCCTGAACATTTTAATTTAATTTTTAAATTCTATTTTAATATTTTAAATTCCAAATTCTTCTTGATTGTTCTGTTTGTAGATTTGGCAGTTCTCATTTCATGGATGGAAGAGCTCTTCTATTTTCTCTGAAAATACTAACAATCTTTTTTTCTCCCTGTATAGATCCTGTTTCCTTCCTGTTGATTTTTAATGTTGGCTTGTTTGGCTTATCTTTCATGTTAAAGACTTTCCTCAAATGGTGATTTTTGAAGGTTTGGGCATTAAAAAAATTATTGGAATGTTTGTATATGTATATATATATGTGCATGTGTGTTTGTGACTTGTTAATTGTAGGTTTAATTGTAAGGTGTTCCTATTAAGCTCCTCTACTAGGGATCTAAAATCAATCTGTTTAGACCTTTTTTTTTGTGTGGGACTAGTTCAGATTCTTCAAAAACCTTTTCCTGTCTGGATGGCATAAGCCTGGTTGTCTGCATCCTCAAAGCTAGGAGGGAGAAAAGACTGGGGACTTCACTATAAACATACAATTTTACTTAGTTTCTTTGTTTTTAATATGCACTAGCTGATTTGGATGCCTGGTATCTCTCAATCCTGAGAAACTCTGTACTCTACTCCAGTGAAATCTCTCTGTTCTGCAGGGGTGAAAATGACAAAGAGCTTTGGCTGAGAGGCATGGAGGGTAAGGCTGATAGTCTACTTGTTTCTCACATGGACTTTCAACCAATCCTTCTCTTCCTAATTCACATTCATGTATACCTTTGTATGCAAATAGTCCCCCAATTTACATGTTCTTGAGAGTATATGGAGCAAATTGAATTATTTTTCAGAGTTTCTCACTGCTGCCTTAGGATTAGCTTCCTGGGATCTCTAAATAATTTATTACTCATTCTGCTTTTCCAAATTTTGTGTATATTATTTTTATGTACTGTTTCTTTTCTTGTGAGTTTAAGCTTAAAATTCCTTATGTTAACACTTAAAAATTTAATTATGGAATTTTCAAATGGGTACAAAAGTACATATAATAGTACAATAAACCTCCATTTACTCATCACTCAGCTTCAACAAATACCAATATGTTGCCAATTTGGTTTCAGTTATTCTCACTTCTCCCACTACTCTAACTGCCCACCAGAATATATTAAAACAAATCCTGGATTCATACAGTTTCATTCGTAAATATTCCTCATGTTAATCTAGACAGATGAGAACTTAAAAAAAATTGAAAATCAAATATTACATTTGACCATTGTCGGGGTTTTTAGCCTTCCCTGAGCCCCCTCCGAACCTGCAGAGAGGACGGGAAGGGGGAGACACGCCACAGCAAGGCAAAACTGGGAAGGGTGAGTGCCGACTATCTGCCCGATCACCAGCCTCCAGCCCCTAGGCCTGAACCAGAGACAAACAGACGTGACAGGGAGCTCAGTCAAAGCAGGAACTCATTTATTGTGGAAAGAGCAGAGCATATATAACATTCATGGGACAATTAGCATAAAGGTCAAGCAGTCACAAGCTCTTCAGTCAGGAAGGCACACAATGCAAGCAAACGGTGTCCACAAGCTGATCACGTTCGCGGAAGACTCACGCCACCAATATGGAGATACCCGGAACACAGGTAGACTAATGTCATAGCCCGCCAAAATGCCTGGGCACCACCCCATGCTCATCTGGTGAGCGCCATCTTGGCAATGCATTTAAAGGCTACTTCTTATATTAGAAGGCCCTACAGACCATATTAATAGTAATGACTTAATATAATCTAATGTCTAAATCTATATTCAGTTCTCTTTTATTATCCCACACAAGTTGTCTTTTTACTTTCTTTTCTTAAAAAAAACTTGCAGAGAAAATTCGCCAATGGAAAATCTACTGAATATCACACATGTACATAGTTAGACCTAATCCATAACTGCTAAAATCTCTCACCCAGGGGAAAAGGCAAGTTGTCCTAAAGAGATGAGGTTATTCTTTATGAATATAAGGAGCAGTTCTACTGGAAAAATGGAGTTCTACTCCTGGAAAGAAAGATAAAACTAATGTGATTCAGGAAAATGCAAATAAAATGATAATGAATTGCCACTGCTCATTTATCAGAATGGTTTAAATGTAAAAGACTAATATTATTGACTGTTAACAAGGATGTGGAGCAACTAGAACTTCTTTACCAGATGGAAGAAACAAAAACTGGTAAAACCATTGAGGAAACTGTCATTATCTACTAATTTGAGAACACACAAACCTTGTGACCTGGAAAATTCACTTCTAAGTATATATCCAATAGAAATGCATGCACAGATACACCAAGAAGACATTTAAGAGAATGTTCACATGAGTATTATTTTTAGTAGTCCTAAACAAGAAACAACCTAATGGCCATCATCAGAAAGTGTATAAATACATTGTAAATATATATTAGTATATACAGCATATGACTATATACAGCAGTGAAAATGTTAAGGAGCTGCTACATAATAGATATCAATCTCACAAAAGTTATGGTGAAAAATGGAAGCCAAATAAAAAAGAATGTATAGAAAAAACACCTCCGAATCCCGTCCAGGAAGATGGCGGCAGAAATCTCCTCCCAAAACCATATATATTTATGACAATACAACAAATACAACTATTCCTAAAAGAGAGGCCAGAAGATACAGGACAGCACCAAGCCTGCATCTACACCTGAGAGGACTCGGCACCCCAGTGGGACCCGAGCACTCCCCCACCCCAGTGCACTGGCAGGAAGAGAGGATTCAGAGCTGGGAAGGAGTGGAAGTACAGGCCAGTGAAATAACCAGCCCTGGTGATCTGCGCTGGGAGGACTGACACATATCACATGGTGTATCAGATGCAAGGATGGTACAACATTCGAAAATCCATCAACATCATCCACCACATCAACAAAAAGAAGAACAAAAACCACATGATCATCTCCATAGATCTGAAAAAGCATTTTACAAAATTCAACATCCATTCATGATTAAAACTCTCAAGAAAATGGGTATAGAGGGCAAGTACCTCAACATCATAAAGGCCATATATGACAAACCCACAGCTAACATCATACTTAACAGTGAGAAGCTGAAAGCTTTTCATCTAAGATTGGGAACAAGACAGGGATGCCCACTCTCTCCACTGTTATTCAACATAGTAGTGGAGGTCCTAGCCATGGCAATCAGACAAAACAAAGAAATACAAGGCATCCAGATTGCTAAAGAAGAAGTCAAATTGTCACTATTTGCAGATGACATGATATTGTACATAAAAAACCCTAAAGACTCCACTCCAAAACTACTAGAACTAATATCTGAATTCGGCAAAGTTGCAGGATACAAAATTAACACAGAGAAATCTGTTGCTTTCCTATACACTAATGATGAACTAACAGAAAGAAAAATCAGAAAAGCAATTCCATTCACAATTGCATCAAAAAAAATAAAATACCTAGGAATAAACCTAACGAAGGAAGTGAAAGACCTATACTCTGAAAACCACAAGACACTCCTAAGAGAAATTAAAGAGGACACTAACAAATGGAAATTCATCCTATGCTCTTGACTAGGTAGAATAAATATTGTCAAAATGGCTATACTACCTAAAGCAATCTACAGATTCAACACAATTCCTATCAAAATACCACAAGCTTTCTTCAATGAACTGGAACAAATAATTCTAAAACTCATATGGAACCACAAAAGACCCTGAATAGCCAAAGCAATCCTGAGAAGGAGGAATAAACCAGGGGGAATTACGCTCCTTGACTTCAAGCTCTACTACAAAGCCACCGTAGTCAAGATAATTTGGTATTGGCACAAAAACAGACCCACAGACCAGTGGAACAGAATAGAAAATCCAACATTAACCCCAACATATACAGTCAATTAATATTTGATAAAGGAGCCTCGGATATACAATGGGGAGATGACAGCCTCTTCAGCAGCTGGTGTTGGCAAAACTGGACAGCTACATGTAAGAGAATGAAACTGGACTACTGTCTAACCCCATACACAAAGGGAAACTCAAGGTAGATCAAAGACCTGAATGTAAGTCATGAAACCATAAAACTCTTAGAAAAAAACATAGGCAAAAATCTCTTGGACATAAAGATGAGCGACTTCTTCATGAACATATCTCCCCGGGCAAGGGAAACAAAAGCAAAAATGAACAAGTGGGACTATATCAAGCTGAAAAGCTTCTGTACAGCAAAGGACACCATCAGTAGAACAAAAAGACATCCTACAGTATGGGAGAATATATTCATAAATGACGTATCCGATAAGGGGTTGACATCCAAAATATATAAAGAACTCATGCACCTCAACAAACAAAAAGCAAATAGTCCAATTAAGAAATGGGCAGAGGACATGAATAGACATTTCTCCAAAGAAGAAATTCAGATGGCCAACGGGCACATGAAAAGATGCTCCACATTGCTAATCATCAGAGAAATGCAGATTAAAACCACAGTGAGATATCACCTCACACCAGTGAGGATGGCCAATATCCAAAACACAAACAACAACAAATGTTGGTGAGGATGTGGAGAAAAGGGAACCCTTCTGCACTGCTGGTGGGAATGTAAATTAGTTCAACCATTGTGGAAAGCAGTATGGAGGTTCCTCAAAAAACTCAAAATAGAAATACCATTTGACCCAGGAATTCCACTCCTAGGAATTTACCCTAAGATTGTGGCAGCCCAATTTGAAAAAGACATATGCACCCCTATGTTTATCACAGCACTATTTACAATAGCCAAGAAATGGAACCAACCTAAGTGTCCATCAGTTGATGAGTGGATAAAGAAGATGTGGTACATATACACAGTGGAATATTATTCAGCCATAAGAAGAAAACAAATCCTACCATTTGCAACAACATGGATGGAGCTAGAGGGTATTATGCTCAGTGAAATAAGCCTAGCCAAAAGGACAAGTATCAAATGATTTCACCCATATGTGGAGTATAAGAGCAAAGAAAAAAACTGAAGAAACAAAACAGCAGCAGACTCCCAGAACCCAAGAACGGAATAATAGTTAGCAAAGGGAAAGGGACTGGGGAAGATGAGTGGGAAGGAGGGATAAGGGGGAAAAAGGGGCATTACGATTAGCAGATGTAATGTTGGGGGGGGCACAGGGAGGGCTGTACAACTCAGAGAAGACAAGTAGTGACTCTATAGCATCTCACTGCGCTGATGGACAGTGACTGTAATGGGGTTGGTGGGGGGGACCTGATGAAGGGGTAGTTTAATAACCATAATATTGCACATGTAAATGTAGATTAATGATACCAAAATAAATTACATAATAAAGAATGTATTTTGTATGATTTCATGTAGAAAAAGTCTAAAAGGAGGCAAAATAATCTATGGCATTAGATATCAGGACAATGATCACCTCTGGGGAGGAGGAAGGAGAGTGGGCAATTGGAACGGGTACAAAATGAGACTTCAGGTTTTGGCAATGTTCTACTTAATCTGTGTGGGATTTCATGGGTGTGTTCACTTTTTAATAACTCATCTAGCTGCACACTGATTTGTGTCCTCTTCTGAATGTATGCAATATTTCAGTTAAAAAGTTTCAAAAGAAACTAACCTGCTTTAAATAAATCAATCCCACTATGTCCAATATACATGAACCAAACCAATCTAAATTATTTATTATATTTACCTAAAAATAATATCGATACCCCCTATTTGCATGGTATTCAGCAAGTTCTTGATAACTCTCAAAAAATTATCTCATTTAGTTTCATGGTATCATAATGAAGTATTTTGCAGGTAATTTTAGACTTTCTGGAAAAATTTGAATAACTCAGAGCTGTCCTTTGCCATTTGTGGCAAGTAACAGAGTTGGGACTGGAACTAAGGCTAATGACTCTTCATACAGCTTTCTTTCATTGTACTTATTACTGGGCTCTACCCTGTAACCTCAGGAAGTTAGATAGATTTTTTTTCTTATGTTATTCCCTGATGAGTCTTTCTGTCTCATAGCTGTCTTAAGAAACTAATCTAGACAATGTATGAGTTAACTACATTTTAAAAGGAGAGTTCTCAGAAAAATTTTCTCTTCCACAGGTAAGATCAGGCATTATGGCAACTGAATCACAACTGTGGGGGAGACCTTGGTTTTGCTGTTCCCTTCAGATATGGTCCCTGAATAGAACATTATAATAGTTAATAATAGAACATTATAATAGCTAATAGGTATACTTATGTGTAGAGTCAGGTTTGTTTGAGAGGAATTAATCATCTACAAACAAATGCATTTATTACTTAGAATTCTAAAAGTTTCCAGACCTTCTCCATACCAAAAGCACACAGTAATTTTAGGGGGAGAGAAGTGAATAAATGTCAAATATAGAGGCCTGCAGTTCTAGTCATCCTGCCACAGGTACCTTTGAATTTTATTTTATTTAGTTTTTTTTAATTTTGGTATCATTAATATACAATTACATGAGCAACACTGTGGTTACTAGATTCCCCCATTATCAAGTCCACACCAAATACCCCACTACAGTCACTGTCCATCAGCATAGTAAGATGCTATAGAATCATTACTTGTCTTCTCTGTATTATACTGCCTTCCCTGTATCCCGCCCACCTGCTACATTATGTGTGCTAATCGTAATGGCCCTTTTCCCCCTTATCCCTCCCTTCCCACCCATCTTCCCCAGTTCCTTTCCCTTTGGCAACTGTTAGTCCATTCTTGGGTTCTGTGAGTCTGCTGCTGTTTTCTTCCTTCAGTTTTTTCTTTGTTCTTATACTCCACAGATGAGTGAAATCATTTGGTACTTTTTTTTCTCCGCCTGGCTTATTTCACTGGGCATAATACCCTCTAGCTCCATCCATGTTGTTGCAAGTGGTAGGATTTGTTTTCTTCTTATGGCTGAAAAATATTCCATTGTGTATATGTAGCACATCTTCTTTAGCCATTAATCTACCAATGGACACTTAGGTTGCTTCCATTTCTTAGGTATTGTAAATAGGGCTGTGATAAACATAGGGGTGCATATGTCTTTTTAAAACTGGGATCCTGCATTCTTAGGATAAATTCCTAGGAATGGAATTCCTGGGTCAAATGGTATTTCTATTTTGAGTTTTTTGAGGAACCTCCATACTGCTTTCCACACTGGTTGCACTAATTTACATTCCCACCAGCAGTGTAGTAGGGTTCCCCTTTCTCCACATCCTCGCCAACGTTTGTTGTTTGTGTTTTGGATGTTGGCCATCCTCACTGGTGTGAGGTGATATCTCATTGTGGTTTTAATTTGCAGTTCTCTGATGATTAGCGATGTGGAGCATCTTTTCATGTGCCTGTTGGCCATATGAATTTCTTCTTTGGAGAAGTGTATGTTCAGATCCTCCACCCATTTTTAAAATTGCATTATTTGCTTTTTGTTGTTGAGGCGTATTAGTGCTTTATATATTTTAGATGTCAACCCCTTATCAGATATGTCATTTATGAATATATTTTCCCATACTGTAGGATGCCTTTTTGTTCTACTGATGGTGTCCTTTGCTGTACAGAAGCTTTTTAGTTTGATATAGTCCCACTTGTTCATTTTTGCTTTTACTTCCCTTTCCTGGGAAGATATGTTCATAAAGAAGTTGCTCATGTTTATGTTCAAGAATTTTTTGCCTATGTTTTCTTCTAAGAGTTTTATGGTTTCATGAATTACATTCAGGTCTTTGATCCATTTTGAGTTTACTTTTATTAATGGAGTTAGACAGCAATCCAGTTTCATTCTCTTACATGTAGCTCTTCAGTTTTGTGAACACCAGCTGTTGAAGAGGCTGTCATTCCCCCATTATATATATCCATGTCTCCTTTATTGTATATTAATTGACCATATATGCTTGAGTTAATATCTGGACTCTCTATTCTGTTCCACTGGTCTATGGGTCTGTTCTTGTGCCAGTACCAAATTGTCTTGACCCTTGGATTTTAAAACATCATCCTCCAATTTACCTTTAAATACAAGGACCTGATAGGAAGTGGTACTAGGAGGGAGAGCACAGAGAGTATATGTCCTAACTTGGCATAAGTTTCGGAATGCTTAGGAGATGGGTTGGGAGATTGCAGGTAGAAATGAGGAGTCATGGAGGGAGGTCACATGATACTTTTAAAGACCTGAGGTTTAAATTCATGCAAATAAACTAGTATATACTCATAACTCATTTAAATATCAGAAGGCAAGACCCACTGTCCATTCCTTTCTCTTAGAAGTTCCTCTTTTCTCAAGCTCCACACTGTTCCTTTGTGTTTTATTTTATCCTTTAAAGTTTTCTTTGATTCCCCCAGTCCACTGTCTTCATGTGGATTATATGTCTTAGCTCCAGCTGGATTTTATCCAGACTCGAGAGATATCTGAATTTAACTGTATTTCTGACCTGGGAAATCTCAAGAGAGTTTCCTTTAAGTTGGCTTAAAAACAACTAAGCAGTGACTTAAGATGCTCAAAACAAAGAAATATGTGGTTTTATAAAAAGGAAGCATGGTTTTATAAAAGAAAAGTGAACTAACACTTTTATAATGCTTTCTACATTTTGTAAACATGAAAAACTTCTCAATCGCAATACAGTAGTTTGTAACATTCAGACCCAATGAATGTCATTAATCAATTAGAGTAATGATGTAATCAGGAAAACAGTCTAAAAACTAAGAGTGCATCTCACTCTAAAATAGTACCTGAACTTTATGTTATCCACAGCATAATTTTAACTGCTTTAATATGAGATGTTTTCCCCAGTCAACGTTTGCTGCTCTGAAGAAGACATTATAATTTTCTGAGTAAACAATGTTCAAACCAGAGTACAATGTTTATTCTTAAATACATATTCAAGTCTTAGCATTGTGTTTTTAGTGTGATTAAATGTGAATTTCTTATGTTAATACTAGATTAAGAAAAAACCATGTAACTTTTTCTTTTCTTTTCCCCCCTTAAACTCTTCTTCTCCCTCAATAAGTGCAGCAAAGCAGTTAATTATGATTTGAAAATAGTGATCATAGTGAGTCAAGAAATTCAAACTTCTCACTCAATACATTTCCTATTCCAGCACAAAGCAGTTTTATTTTAGTGTCTTCTTTAGAGACTACAAAGTAAGGAAGGGAAGAATAAATGAAACTTCTTGAGCCATACCTGCCTCCAAAACCTCCCAATGTCCACAGTTCCAGAACCAGAGTTGGCAGTGCTCAGCAAGGTGTTGGGTTTTGTGCCTAATTCAGGACAAGAGAACAGGGGAAAAAAGATAAGAGAGTGAATTCTGCTCTGTTTGGCCCATAAACTGTAGCAAATAAAATCAATGAGAAAAAAAATTAGACAAGCTTACCTTTTAAAAACTATTTTTATTGTAAAAATAACATATTCACATAGAAAAACACAGAAAAGTCTAAAAGAGAAAATAAATATTTGTAGTCCCATGTCCTAGAGATCCACTAGTAATATTTTTTCAATTTCTGTGTAGGTCCTTCCTGTATACACATGCATAGAGTATATTATGTATATGTGTATATATTTCTTATATATATATTTGCACATATACACACATACACATCATTCATACTATGCATTTTATAATTTAAATTTATTCTAATACTGTTATATACAACCTGAGAAAAATACAAATGAACTAGCCATTTTTCCATTGCATTGTTTAGGTTATTATCCATATATATATATGTACACACACACACACACACACACACACACACACAGCAGGGAATTTGAGTCATACTCACGGTACCCAGTATGTCCTTTCAGAAAAGGTTAACATCTAAGCTAAGTCTTGAAGGCTGAGAAAGAATTTTAGTAAAAGGAGTGGGTATAGATTTGGGAGGGAGTGTGGGCCAGTTCAAAAGATATGAGAACGAAGCACATTGGAAAAACTTAAAGCAATCTCTCTTCACCAGAGGATAGGGTAATGAGGTAGGAGTGGAGGAGTAATGAATAATAAAACTGGAGAATTACGTAGGAGCAGGTAATTAAGAATCAGTATAAATGTTTGAATTTCATTCAGATAAAATACTGAGAGCTAGGGAAGGATTTTCAGCTGGTGTGTGGTATAATCAGATTTGCATTTCAGAATGCAGCCTGGAAAATGGATTGGAGGAGATCAAAGATGGTTTTATGGAGATTAGTTTGAATTCTAATGACCATGATTCTGTGAAAGGAGATGATTGCATGTCCTGAGGCAGAAGCAATGAGGGTGGAGGAGAAAGAGATTTATGTTTTGGCTCTAATAATATTGATGGGATTCAGTGACTACATGTGAAAAACAAGGAAGAGGAAAGAGTCAGTGGTCATTTTTGGATTTTTAATTGATATTTAGATGGATGATGGAGCACTGGTAGAGGATAAGGTTTTGGAAAGTAGGTGTTAATTTTATTTTGAACAGGCTAAATTGAAGATTCAGGTGAGACATTGAAAATAATTCAATGGGTGGAAGGGCTGGACTGAAAATTTAGAACGAATAGGATCACTGAGACTAGTGAAATTGTTTTTTCAGTTCTCCTGGATACATATCTGGGAGTAGAATTGCTGAGTCATATAGTAAGTCTACACTTATCTCTATTGGAGCTCTTTTTGTATAACTGCCAAACTGTTTTCCAAAGAAGTTACACCATTTCACATTCCCACTGCAAGGCATGAGGCTTACATTGCTCCATATTCTCAACAATTGTTATCTGTCTTTTTGATTGTAGGCATACCAGTCTGTGTGAAGTAATACTTCATTGTAATTTTGATTTGCATTTTCCTAATTATACTTAATATTAAACATGTCGTCATGTACTTTGGGGCCATTTGCACATATTCTTTGTAGAGATGTGTAGGGTAAATTGCAGAATTTCCAGAATCACCCGCCTGGCCTTAGTTCATTTACATATCAATAGGTATTTACAGCTGGAGCCTTCCAAAACCTCTGGGGCAAGGGGTAGAGAGAGAAAAGCAATTCTCTCCTCCCTTCCAGTGGTATGTAATTGGTCTAGCATCTGTCAGTCACAAAGGAACCACCAGTGGAGTTCCTCCCAGAAGGGTGGAATGTAGAGGGCACCCTGAGGGGGCAAAGTGTGAGCAGGGGCCAGAGGAGATGGATGGGGCCAGGCTTAACTAGTGAATTTGAGCAACCTGTGAGCAATAAAAATGGTTTCTCCCAATGCATCCTTTCTCTTGACTTATTTTGGTTTAAGCAGTTTCATAGGAATGTGGGTAAAATTGCATACTTCCAGAATCTCTCACCTGGCTTTAGTGCATCTGCATATCAATACATGTTTCCAAGGGGTGGGGAAAAGTAGTCCATCTCCATATCAGTAAGTAATTACATGAGTAAGTGAAGGTTTTTCTGGATCAGAGAGGTTGGGTGGAGCTCTCTTCTGAAGCACCCAGGTCGAGAGACAGGACTACTGCTTGTAAGAAATAAACGGATTTCTTAAACTTTATTTCTCCCTTTGACTGACTTCAGTTTTTTTCAGGTATTTTGCCCCAGGATTTCCTCCCTGGAATTACACCTGGTGGTAGTTGGTAGTACCTCTAAACCTGAAATCTGTCTGCATGGGTGTAACCCTGGGGCAGGTAGCCTCTAGGGATGGTGGGGAGGCCCAAGTGGCTGCAGTGGTAGAGGATGCAACTTTTCTTGGAACCCCCTATATGTGGGGCTTCCAACTGGCGAGCCCCTAGTAGGGAGTTTGTCTAGGGTAAAGCATCTCCTAGGGGGGTGGGGCCTTCAACAGAATTGGGGAAAAGTGGAGACACCAGAAGCTGCAGAATTAGCCCTCTATCAGATAGAAGTGCTTAGAGGCCCTGAGTGCCTGTGTAGTAGCTGGGATTATAGGATCTCTTTTCCTCGAGGTAGTGGAAAGTGTTATTGAGGAGAGAGAGAGGGTTATTGAGGAGAGACAGATGGTTATTGAGGAGAGAAAGAGACTTCAGCAGGAGAGAGATACACTTCAGAATTGCTTGGAGGAGCTGGGCAATGACCTATGGGATGCCCTTAAGGAAGAGACAGTTTTTGAGAGGATGGGTCACACTCTGGAAAATTCCTTTGTAGCAGTGAGGGGGGAGGCAGCAGGAGAGTCCACATTGTAGGAGGTCATGGGAGAGGGGGAGGAAAGAGTGGTGCCTTCAGCTCTGGAGATGGTGGAGGTGTTAGGAGAGGATAAGAGGGTGAGGCTGAGGGCTGATCTGATGCTGAGGCTACCGCCTGAGGCACCAGCCTCTCCTGTATTAAAGGTTCTTCCCCTGGTTGTAATTAAGAAGGTAAAAATACAAGAACTGCAGGCTCCTGAGGTGGAGGAGTCAACCCTACCCAGGTTGTAGAGCACTCCATGCTCTGTCCCTATACCCAGGATGAGCTGGTGGACATGAGTACCTGGTACTGGCAGAAGCCATCGAGCCCTCTGCCTACATGGCTTTTATGTCTTTCGGATATGGGGGTGGAAAACATTGTTATGTCCAGTATTGGTGAGTACTGGCTTCCCTGAGGACTCACCCTTCTCTCCGGCAGCGGTTGCAAAGTGCCCATCACAGCTCAGGGAATCAGGTGCTTCTGGATTGACTGACAGCAGCCATCAGGGCAGTTTGGCCTAACCAGGGTGATTTACCATATTTACCCACTAGCTGGAAAATGTATGCAGAGTTCCAAAGGTGTTGCGGGAATTGGGCATGAAAAATATCATCTATTATATGGACCCCCAAGGCCTCAGTGAGGAGTCGTTCACCATAGGAATGAGAAATCTGATGCTTCATACAGCTCCCCCATCTCTCTTTGGGTCCCTAGTGATTATTCTTGCCCCTCACATATAGCAACCCATAAGTGAAGCTACTCGTACTTTAGCAGATCTGGGGAAGTTTGAAACAATGAGTGTTCATTCACTGTCCTTCCACAGGGATACCTCCACAGTCCCACCATTTGTCAGGGACTTGTAGCCCAGGACTTGGGCACATGGAAGAAAGCACAAACGGTGTGGCAGCTGTATCACTACATTGATGATATGCTCACATCTGATTCTCTTGCAGATTTAGAAGGGGAAGTTCCTAGACTGCTGCAACATCTATAGGAGAAAGGATGGGCTATGAACAGCACCAAGGTTCAGGGACCTGCTTTGTCTACAAAATTCTTGGGGGTTGTGTGGTCAGGTAAAACTAAAGTTATTCCTGAAGCAGTCATAGACAAGGTCCAGGCTTTTCCCTACCCCCACTACTGTGGTAGTCTTACAAGAGTTTTTGGGTTCTTTGGGCTACTGGAGAGTGTTTATTCTGCACTTGGCACAAATTCTGAAGCCCTTATACTGGTTGGTATGAAAGGGGATCAGGTGGGACTGGGATGAGACATGTACAGCTGCTTTTACAACTGCTAAGCAAGCAGTCAAGGCCATACAGGCCTTGAGTGTAATGGACTCATCAAAGCCCTGTGAGCTAGATGTTAATGTTACCCAAGATGGTTATGGATGGGGTCTTTGGCAGTGGCTTGAATGGACACGCCAACCCATTGGATTCTGGTCACAACTATGGAAAGGAGCAGAGGTCCAGTACACCTTGGTAGAGAAGCAACTGGCTGCCATGTACCATGCCTTGCTGGCTATGGAGCCCATCACCAGAATAGCTCTGACCAAAGTAATAACCACTTACGCCATTGAAGAGTGTGGGCGAGACTGGACCCAAAGGCCATGGAATGGCGTGGCACAGATGCCTACACTGGCCAAATGGGGCACATATTTACAGCAGTGTAGTGCCCTCTCTACTAGCCCCTTAAATGGAGAACTCCAATGCTTATCAGGGACAGTGACATATACCAGTGGAAAGCAGGAAGAACTTGCTTTTGAGCCATTGGTAGCTGAGAGTCTTTATCATTAGGGAAAAGCCCCTATACCTTAAAATGCTTGGTATACAGATGGCTCCAGTCATGGGCAGCCCCTGAAGAGGAGGGCTGTGGTTTTCCACCTTAAGACTGGGACAATATGGATGGAGGATGGAGAGTGAAAGAGAGGCCAGTGGGCTGAGTTGTGGGAAGTATGGCTTGAGATCACCCAGGAGCCTTCCCCTGTAGTTGTCTGCACTGACAGCTGGGCCGTCTATTGGAGCTTGACCCTGTGGCTGCCAACATGGTACCATGTCAACTGGATTGTTTGTCACCAGCCCCTTTGGGGGCAAGAGCTGTGCCAAGACCTATGGGCCTCTGGTCAACTAAGACTGTTACTGTATACCATGTGACTGACTGTTTGCCTTTGGCATCCCCAGGGAATGGTGAAGCAGACACATTGGCCCAGGTGTGTTGGCTAGAAGGAAAGCCTGCCTCTGATGTGGCTCAATGGTTATATTAGTGTTTGTTGCATGCAGGGCTAAAGATGATGTGGGCTGTATCCCGTTGGTGTGCCTTGCCACTGACCTTTGAAGAATTCAGATGAGCCCAGAAGGAGTGCCTTGTGTGCTCTAAGGGGGACTTACACCGAGTCCTGCAGCAACACGGGGCAATAATAAGGGAGCTGATGCCCCTTGTCAGGTGGCAGATAGACTATATTGAGCCTCTACCCATATCAGAAAGATATTGGTATGCCATGATTTGTGTGGATACAGCTACTGGATTACTGGTTGCTTTTCCTCTATGTCGTGCAGATCAGCAAACTACCAAGAGGGGCCTAGAGCATCTCTTTGCAGCCTATGGCTGGCCACAGGTGATTGAGAGTGATCAAGGCACCCACTTTACTAGACATGTGTTACAAGGATAGGTGCAGCAATTAGGAATAAAGTGGAAATTTCATGTACCGTATAACCCTACCAGGGCAGGCATGATAGAGAGGTACAGTTGTTTGTTGAAATCTGGCTTGAAGTTAGACACCAATAGTCTATGGGGCTGGTCAGTTTGCTTATCGACACTGCTAAGGCATTTGAATGTGAAGCCTCAAAAAGGAGCCTTGAGCTCTGTGGATATGCAAACACACCTTGCTGCCTCTCCTGTACAATTGTATGTGCAAACCAAAGAGGAGTTATTGAAGTCAGGATATGGTCAGCAGAGCAACATCCTGCTGCCAGCTCCTACTGCATTAAATCCTGGAGACACTGTTGAATGGACGTGGCCCTGGACATTTCGACACATGGACCAGTGATGGCTGACCCTTCTGGCACCTTGGGGAAAAGGCCTGGGAGCTGACCTTGTGTGTATTCCTGGAGTAACAGCAGAGTGGCCCCCAAAGATCATGGTAGTGTACCCAAAACTTTCAGGAGGTAAGAGCATCTTATGGGGAAGTTTTGTTTCATTTTTATGACCAGTGCATGTACCTCCTGTAGCCCTGTATACTGACCCATCTGTAACTCCCACAGGGAGGGGGCTGAAAGTCTGGTATACTAGACCGGAATGAGATCCCATTCCTGCCACTGTTCTATGACTGCTCTCTTACATGTATCCTACCTGATGGTGAGATTTGCCTATGCTGGTGTAATTAAAACATGTATCTTACTGCTTTGAAGGTTATTTTCTTCTACAGTCCATGTGGCCTAGAAGCACCACCTGGCTGCAGCTGCCATGTGATGCTTGCTCTGAAGTCTCTACCTGTTCAGCTACTGACTGCCTGTGGAATGGTCAAGCTGTGGACTTAATCTGCTTAGAACTTTAAAACTTGCTGAAGCCTCTGGCTTAAGGATTATCATGATTTTATTGCTGTTGCTATTTTATATTATGAGCCTGGTTGCAAGGCTCCAGTTTTCTCACACAGGGGCTATTGCAGAAGACAGGCAACATGTAGATTGTGAGGCGAGATTTCTGGAGGTTTGGGTTGTGGGTAAAATTGCAGTATTTCCAGAATCTCTTTCCTGGCTTTAGTGCATCTGCATATCAATAGGTGTTTCCAAGGGTTGGAGAGAAATAGTCCATCTCCATCAATAGGTTGGTGCCGCGGGCATTGGCCTTGGCCACAGATCAGCCCTTGGCCACACCCCTCTTCCTCTCCTGACATCTCCTCTACCATCCCCAGAGCTGAAGATACTACTTTCTCTTCCCTCTCGCCCACTACCTTCTGCAATGTGGACTCTCCTGCTGCCTCCCAGCTCACTGCTGCTAAGGAATTTTCTAGGAATGTGACCCATCTTCTCAATAACTGTCTCTCTTTCTTAAGGGCATCCCATAGGTCATCCCATTTATTCTGCCCAGCTCCTCCAAGCGATTCTGAAGTGTGTCTCTCTCCTGCTGAAGTCTCTCTCTCCTTGATAACCCTCTCTGTCCCCCTCGAAATCCCTCTCTCTCTCCTTGATGACCCTCTCTCTCTCTGCTCGATAACACTTTCCACTATCTCATTAAAAAGTGATCCTACAATCCCGGCTGCTACAGAGGAACTCAGGGCCTATAAGCAGTCTTCTATCTGATGCAGGGCTAATTCTACAGCTTCTGGTGTCTTCACCCTTCCCCAATTCTGGGGGAAGCCCCACCCCTCTAGGAGGAGCTTTACCCTAGACCAGTACACCCCTATGGGCGCCCCAGTTGGAAGCCCCACATATAGGGGGTTCCTGAGTGAAGCTACACCCTCTACTCCTGCAGCAATTGGGGCCTCCCAATCATCCCTAGAGGCAGCCTGCCCAAGGGTCGCACCCATGTAGACAGATTTCAGGTTCAGAGGTTCTGCTGACTACCACCAGATGTAATCTCTGGAGGGAAAAACTGGAGCTGAAAGGACCAAACTAATGCCATGGCAGGCTTCAGGAAGCCTCAGAAACTAGAAGCCCTAAGTTTCAGTCTCCCTGAAACTATCAAGTAGTTACATATTGCCCAAAGCATGTAACCACCCTCCTGCCATCCAATCAGGAGAAGCCGAAAGCCTCCCTACATTCCTGAGGATGGGGTCTGCAGGAAGGAGATATAGATAAGACCCTGTTGCAAAAAGCAAAAAGGTAACCTGTTAGTCATCAGACAAGACCCTAAGTTCGCTCTGTAATTGGTTAATTTCAAAGATACCTTAAATATTGTGATTGGATCCTGCCAAAAGTAACGGATGCTCCAAATGATATGTATGGCTGGAATTGTCATCAATAATGCTGTGTAACTATGATTGGATTGCTGTGTCTATGTCCCAGTTTCCTGTAACCCCCAGTTCCCAACGCCCATAAAAATCCTGCCCGCCTTTGTCCGGGGCTCTCAGCTCACCTCCACTACCTAAGTGGAAATGCTGGGAGTCCGAGCTTAAGCCCGTAATAAATGCCCTTTGCTCTTGCATATGTGACTCAGTCTCCCTGGTGGTCTCTGGTCTCTGAGGATACTGAAATCCGGACATAATAGAGCAAAATACCTTTGAAACTGAAATCAGTCAAAGGGAGAAATAAAGTTTAAGAAACCCATTTAATTCTTACAAGCAGTAGTCCCATCTCTCTCTTGACCTGGGTGCATCAGAAGAGAGCTCCACCCAACCTCTCTGATCCAGAAAAGCCTTCACTGGCCAATGTAATTACTTATTGATATGGAGATGGACTACTTTTCTTCACCCCTTGGAAACACATATTGATATGCAGATGCACTAAAGCCAGGCAAGAGATTCTGGAAATATTGTAATTTTACCCACATTTATATATAATATATAAATGTTGAGTTATGATAATTCTTTATTTTTTGTGGATACAAATCCGTTATCAGATATATGATTTGTAAATATTTTCTTCCAATCTGTGGATTTTCCTTACATTTTCTTGATTGTATCTTTGGCAGCATGAAAGTTTTTGATTTTGATGAATTTCAATTTTATCCATTTTTTTGTTACTTGTGCTTTTGTGTCACCTAAAAAACCATTGCCTAATCTGAGGTTAAGATTTACCCCTATATATCTTCTAAGAGTTTGATAGCTTTGAATTTTGCATTTTTAAAAATTTATTTTGCTGTTATTAATATATAATTACATGATCAACATTATGATTACTAGACTCCCCCTATTATCAAGTCGCCACCACATACCCCCATTGCAGTCACTGTCCATCAGCGTAGAAGGATGTTATAGAATCACTACTTGTCTTCTCTGTATTATACTACTTTCCCGTATCCCCCTACCCCACCCCACTCCTGCTACATTATGTGTGCTAGTTGTAATAGCCTTTTTTCCCCCTTATCCTTCCCTTCCCACCCATCTTCTCCAGTTCCTTTCCCTTTGGTAACTGTTAGTCCATTCTTGGGTTCTGTGAGTCTGCTGCTGTTTTCTTCCTTCAGTTTTTGCTTTGTTCTTATACTCCACATATGAGTGAAATAATTTGATATTTGTCTTTCTCCAACTGGCTTATTTCACTGAGCATAACGCCCTCTAGCTCCATCCATGTTGTTGCAAATGGTAGAATTTGTTTTCTTCTTATGGCTGAATAATATTCCATTGTGTATATATACCACATCTTCTTTATCCATTAATCTACCAATGGACACTTAGGTTGCTTCCATTTCTTGGCTATTGTAAATAGGGCTGTGATAAACATAGGGGTGCATATATCTTTTTCAAATTGGGCTGCTGCATTCTTAGGGTAAATTCCTAGGAGTGGAATTCCTGGGTCAAATGGTATTTATATTTTGAGTTTTTTGACAAACCTCCATACTTCTTTCCACAATGGTTGTACTAACTTACATTCCCACCAGCAGTGTAGTAGGGTTCCCCTTTCTCCACATCCTCACCAACATTTGTTGTTGTTTGGATGGCAGCCATCCTAACCGGTGTGAGGTGATATCTCATTGTGGTTTTAATTTGCATTTCTCTGATGACTAGTGATGTGGAACATCTTTTCATGTGCCTGTTGGCCATCTGAATTTCTTCTTTGGAAAAGTGTCTGTTTAGCTCCTCTGCCCATTTTTTAATTGGCTTATTTGCTTTTTTTTTGTTGAGATGCGTGAACTCTTTATATAATTTGGATGTCAACCCCTTATCGGATATGTCATTTATGAATATATTCTCCCATACTGTAGGATATATTTTTGTTCTACTGATGGTATCCCTTGCTATACAGAAGCTTTTTAGTTTGATATAGTCCCATTCGTTCATTTTTGCTTTTGTTTCCCTTGCCTGGGGAGACATGTTCATGAAGAAGTTGCTCATGCTTATGTCCAAGAGATTTTTGCCTATGTTTTTTTCTAAGAGTTTTATGGTTTCATGACTTACATTCAGGTCTTTGATCCATTTCGAGTTTACTTTTGTGTATGGGGTTAGACAGTAATCCAGTTTCATTCTCTTACATGTAGCTGTCCAGTTTTGTGAACACCAGCTGTTGAAGAGGCTGTCATTTCCCCATTGTATATCCATGGCTCCTTTATTGTATATTAATTGATGATATATGCTTGGGTTTATATCTGGGCTCTCTATTCTGTTCCACTGGTCTATGGATCTGTTCTTGTGCCAGTACCAAATTGTCTTGATTACGGTAGCTTTGTAGTACAGCTTGAAGTCAGGGAGTGTAATCCCCCTGACTTTTGCATTTTTATCTGTGATTCACTTTGAATTTACTTTTCAAAATTATATGTGGTAGGGGTCCAACTTTATTATTTGCAAAATATAATTGTCCCTGTACCATTTGTTGGAAATGCTATTCTTTCCTCACTGTACTGTCTTGGTACCGTTGTTGAAAATCATGGCTATAAATATAAGGGCTTATTTTTGGACTCACAATTCTTTTCCCTTGATTTATATGCCTAATATATTATGCCAGTATTTTGAAATCAGGAAGTATGAGTACGCCAAATTTGTTTTTCTTCAACATTATTTTGGCTATTTTTTGTCCCTCGCATTTCCATATGACTTTTAGGATCAAAGGGTCAGTTTCTGCAAAAGTGGCAGAAAGAATGTTGATAAGGTTGCATTGGATGTGTTAATCACTTGAGGGAGTATTGGAATCTTCCAAACCATGAATATTACTATATTTATTCAGTTATTCATTTCCTTTCAGCGATATTCTGTGGATTTTAATGTATTATTGAGACAGGGACCATGGGCTTAGACAGAGTAGGGTGAGGCCCTCTGGAAAAAGCAGGGCAAGATATTTACAGTCAGAGCAATGTAACTACATGCAAGGAAACCCCCCACCAAAACTGTGTTAAACATTAAGTTCTAGAGACATTCTTCAGTGAAATCAGTTGATACTCCCCAGATAAAGGAAAGTAGCCCATGTTTTTATTATGCTAATTATTTGTAATCATGTGTATCAGTTCCCCAAAATCCTCAACTGCCTATAAATCCCCTAGACAACCACCACCCAGATTCTCTTGTCCCCTCCTGGCGTGAGCCAGGAGCTCTCTCTGTCCTCTCACTGCATCTCTCAATAAAAGTCTCCCTGGCTCTCCTACCTTGACTGTTTGCTAAGTTCATTCTTCGAATCCACAAACAAGAACCCCGGCATCATCATGTCTTGTACCTTTCTTTTGTAAAATTGATTCGTAAGTATTTCATCATTTTTTATATATTTTACAAATGGAATAATTTTTTTATCTTGTTTTTGAATAGTTGCATTGTTACTGTATGGAAAATGCAATTGCTTTTTTAATATTGATCTTGTATATCCCACTTTGCCACTGGTTTTGTTAGGAATCTTATATAGAAATATAGAGATGAGCAGCCAGGGAAAGAGAAGATAAGGTTCAAAGAATAAAACACCCAAAATCTGATCAGGTAGGTGGTCCCAATGTGAAAACAACAAAAGCTTTGCAGGGAGATAACTTCTTTGCCTATGGGGACCAGGCCAACCTGGTCCAAAGCAGATCCCAATGTGGGCAAGCAAACAGAACTAAGAACTGCCCAAACTATGCCTCATCATGGGAAAGGACATGCTCACTGAGAGGGATGATTATAGAGATGGACCTATAAATCAAATAACCCCACCTTTTCAAAGAGGTACCTCCTAACTAGAATACAATATAAAGGTCTCCCTGCCTGAGGGACTGGGGCCTTTGTCTACCTTGACTCTGGCCCAGTCCTCCCTCTGAGTGTATTCAAATAAAACGTATGCTCTGCTTCCCTATTGTGTCTCTGTCTTTCAATTCTTTGTTATGGCAGGGACAAGAACTGACAGCAAACAGCCTGGTAACAGTTGTTAGTTCTAATATTTTTGTGTGGATTTCTTAGGATTTTCTACAAGATCATGCCATATACAAATACATGCAATTTTACTTCCTTTCTCATCTGGATGTCTTTAACTTCTTTTTCTCACCTAATTAACTTAGTTCTAACGTGTAGTATAATGGTTGAATAGAAATAAAAGGCAAACAACTTTGTCTTGTTTCTAATCTTACTGGAAATCATTCACTCTTTTACCATTAAAATAAATGTTAGCTGTGGTTCTTTTATAAATATTCTTTATCATATTAATAGAAGTCCCCTTCTATTTCTATTTTGATGACTTTTTATCATGAAAGAGTGTTGAGTTTTTCAAATGCCTTCTGTGCATCTTTTGAGATTATTGAGATGACCATTTTTTTCCTTATTCTATTAACATGATGTATTACATAGATTGATTTTCTTATGTTTAAGCATCCTTATGTTCCTCAGATTAAATCCCATTTGGTTATGGTGAAGAACTCTTTTTATATGTTGTTTCATTTATTTTGCTAGTATTTTATTGAGGATTATTACTTCTATATTCATAAAGAAAGTTGATCTGCAGTTTTCTTTTCTTGGGGTATCTTTTAAACTTTTTGGTATCAGAATAATACTGGCCTCATAGAATGAATTGAGACGTATTCCATTCTTCTGTTCTTGGGGAGATTTTGGGAATATTGGTGTTAATTATTACTTAAATGATATAATTCACTGGTAAAGCTATCTGGTTTTTGGCTTGTCTTGTGGAAGGTTTTTGTTTTAGATCTGTTCAAGTTTTCTATTTCTTCTTGACTATTTTAATAATTTATTTCTTTCTAGTAATTTTCCCATTTCATCTAAATTATCTGGTTTGTTGGCATGCAACTGTTCATAATAGTCCTTTAGAATCCTTTTTTTTCCCTGTAAAATCAGTAGTCATATCCCCTCTCTCATTCTGTATTTTGTAAATTGTTTATTTTCAAGTTAGTCAGTCTACAAAATCAGATTTATCAATATGTTGTTAATTTTTTTCAAAGAACCAACTTTCAGGTTTATTGATTTTTTCTATTTTCTATTCTCTATTTCATTTATTTTTTGCTTTAATCTTTATTAGTTTCTTCCTTCTGCTTGCTTTTAGTCTAATCTTCCTACTTTCTAAAAGTTGAAAGCTAAATTATTGATTTGAGATCATTCTTTTTTTCAATACAGGCATTTTATCCTATTAGTTTCCCTCTAAACATGGCTTTAGAGAATACCCTTAGATTTTACATGTTGTATTTCATTTTCATTCATCTCAAAGTATTTACTAATATCCCTTAGGATTTCTTTTTTTACCCATTGGTTATTTAGAAGTATGTTGTTTAATTTCCACTTATTTTTGAATTCCCCAAATTTCTTTGTTATTTTTTATTTAATTCCATTATGATCAAGAGTGTACTTTGTATTATTGCCAACTTTACAATGGAGAATGTTCCATCTGCACTTCAAAAGAATGTTTATTGTGGTGTTTATGTGGAGTGCGATATAGATTTCTAACAGGCTTAGTTGGCTTAGAGCGTTACTGAAATCTTACCTTAATTATCTTTTGTTTAGTTGTTTAAATGAATTTTTTCTCAAATAACAATTTTTTGTCTTAAAATCTATTTAGTCTGAGATTTTAAAAAGTCCATCCAATTCTCTTTTGGTTAACTGCATGATGTATTTTTTCATCCTTTTCTTTTCAACCTATTTCTGCCTGAACTGGAAGTATGCCCTTCTAGATAGCATAAAGTTGAATCATGTTTTTAAAAAATCCATTCTGCCAAATTCTTTGTTTTTGTTTTGTTTTGCTCTTCAAAAATTTTAAATTGAAGTATAGTTGATATACAATATTGTATTGGTTTCAAGTATACAACATAGTGATTCTACAGTTATCTGTATTATTAAATGCTCATTCCAACTAGTATAGTTACTATCAACATAGAAAGATGTTACAGTTATCAACTGTATCCTTCATGTTGTACTTTCATCCCCATGACTAATTTAAATTATGATTACGATTTTGTGCTTCTTTAACCCTTTTTATTAGAATATTTAAAACATTGACATTTAATTTAATTACTGGTAAGGTAGAATTTCTTTATCTTTGTGATCCTTTATTTATCCATTACTTCCTTCTGCTGAATGTAGAATTCTTACAGTATTGGTTGACAGTATTTTTTTTTCAATACTTTTAACATGTCATCCTACTACTTCTGGAATCATGATTTATGTAGAGAAGTCACCTGTTAGCTTTGAGAAACTTTGTACATGATGAGATACTTTTCTTTCACTGCTTTGAAAGTTCTTTCATTGTCCTTGGCTTTTGACACTTTTACCCTAATTTATCCAGCTATGGATCCCTTTTAAGTTTATCCTGTCTGGAGTTTATGTAGTTTCTTCGGTGTGTGTATTAATATTTTTCATCAAATTAGTAAGTTTCAGGACATTATTTCTTCAAATCTTCTTTCTACTCTTTCTCTTCTTCTGCAACTATCACTGTATGTATATTGATATATTTGTTGGTGTCTCTGTGGTCTGCTCATTTTCCTTATTTTTCTTTTTGTTCTTCAGCTTGGAAAATCTAAGATGGTCTATCTTCAAATTCTGCTGTTAAATAATTTTAATTCATCTTCATTTCAGAATTTATACATTTCAAGTCCAGAATTTCTATTTGGCTCTTTTTTTTAAATTGTTAATTTTTATTGATATTCTCTATTTGGTAAGATACAGTTCTTAACTTTTCCTTTAATTATTTGGACATGGTTTCATTTTGTCTTTGAACATGTTTATAATAGCTGTTTAATGTCTTTATCTAGTAAATCTAATATCTGATGTAGCTTTTGAGGGAAAGTTGTCCCTTTCCCAGAGCAAATAATCTAGTGAAACTGAAGTAAGGCAAGGGGAAGGAAAAGTGGGAGAAACCCTTTTTATTGCTCACAATGAGGCCTGGTTCCATTCATCCCCTGTGGCCATGGCATGCTCTCTCCTTTCTCCCCAGTGCCTGCTAGCTAAGCCTACTTGGTGCTCTGTGGTCCTGCAGCCACGGCACATGCTCACTTCCCCACCTGTCCCTCTGGGAGGAAGTCCATGGACAGGTCCTTGGTGACTGGTGGGCATCAGACCAATTACATATGGGGAACGGGGGTCAGGGGGTGGAGAGAATTGCCAATTTCTCCACCCCTTACCTATTGATATGTAAATGGACTAAGGCCAGGAAGAAGATTCTGGAAATTCTGTGATTTACCCCACAACCCACCCCTCCAGAATTCTAGCCTTACAATCTATGTGTCCCCAATCTTCTGCAATGGCTGCTGTGTGAGAAAACTGGACTATTGCAACCAGACTAATAACATACAATAACAAAAGAAATTATGATACAGATAGAATAAAAGAATGACAATCCTCAAGCCTGAGGATCCAGCTGGGTTCAAAGTCCTACTCAGGTGAAGTCCACAGCTTACCCATTCCATAGGAGGCCAGCAGCTGAACCGGTGGGGAGCTCCAGGCATACTCAGTAAGCAGTACTGTGGCTAGGAGGTGGGCCTGAGCTGTAAGGACTGTAGAAGAGAATAACCTTAAGGGTGATAAGATACATGTTTTAATGACACCAACATAGGCAAATCTTGTCCATCAGGTAGGATGTGTGCAAGAGAGTGATCCTGTGATAAAGCAGCGTGGGTAGGATGCATGCAAGAGAATGGACCTGTGACAGTACAGTGCATGTAGGATGCATGCAGGGAGTGGTCCTGTGATAGGACAGTGGCAGGAATGGGGTAGATGCAACACTACTGGAAGCAGACACTGGTCACAATAATAAGACAAAACATTCCCACAAAGTACCTTTACCTCCAGCCATTTGGGTACAGTAACATGACTTTGGGAGCCACTCTGCAGTTACTCCAGGAACACACAGAAGGCCTTGTGCAGGCCTTGTCCTCAAGGTGCCAGAGTGCCAGCCATCACTGGTCCATGTGTTGAGCTGTCCAAGCCATGTAGTCTCCAGTTTGCTGTGGGACTCAGTCTCATAGTGCATTTCTGCCAGGCTCTACTGACTTCTCCAGATGTCAAAGGCAGCCCTCACTGATGGACTACAGCCCACATTGTCTTCTGCCCTAGACCACATTGTCTCCCCCATCATTCCCTGGAGATGCCAAGGCAAATGGCTATAAGTTGCTTCCCGAGGCCCCAGTCACACAGACATCTAGCTTGTCCATTTGCAATGGTGGAGGTAACTGTACGCATTTTGTCCCAGCCCGCACCTGATGCCCTTGCATGCCAATGGCACAAGGGCTTCAGAATTTGTGCCAGGTGCAGGATAAACACTCTCCAGTAGCCTACAAGACTCAAAATCTCTTTCAATACTGCCACAGTTATCTGTAAGAGAATCAGAGGTGAGTATAACATTATACACAACATTAAATTCCCCTATTCTTAAGAGAATTCAGGCTTATTCCATTCTGACAGCCCCACCCTTGTAAAATAGTGGGGATCCCAGGACACCTCTCAGAGTCACAGTAAATCAGGAAGCATTCTGCTCCTGTGTCCACCAAATCCAGGACACACTATATATTCACTGAAGCCTGATCATTTACTCAGCATGGGGGCCTCTGTTGCAAGAGGTCCCACCCAGTCCCCCAAGGTGGGGGCCTTGGCCTTCCCTTCGGTCAAACCATAACACCCAATCACCATCCAGCAAGTGTCCGGGCATGTTCTGCATGTCCTCCCCTGGGAAATGCTTCAGACACATGGGCCAGACATGGGGTTTTGCCTCTGGCTTCCATGTCTTGGACCTCAGCCACTGGAACCACTGCTCCACCTTTAATTGGTGCCACAAGCATTTAAGACCAGGAAGAACACAAAGAACATAGAAAAGTCAGATAAGGGTGGTTCAGAGATGAATGGGGCTTATGAAAACCAAAAGAGGAAAGAATTTAAGGAAGAGAATAGTCAAAGCTATTGAATACTTCCTACATAGTTCAGAAAGTGGATTGAAAAATACTGATTGGAATGATCTATTAAGAAGTCACTATGGTCTTAATATGAGTAATTTCTGTGGGGTGGTGGGGCAGAATACTAATTGTAATATATTATGACATAAATGGGAGGTAAAAAAAGACAAAACAAGTTTAGATAATTGAAGAAACTGGACTATGAAGAGAGAGAAATAATATAGACCAATAGTTGGAATGGAATGTTGAGTCAAGAAAGTTGTTTTCTCCCAGGGATCAGTTTAACTGCTTTACTCATTATTTATAATTTTTTCTTTTGCCCTACCCTAGGTCATACAGCCATCACTATTGGTTTGGATTTGGGGGTGAGAAGGGTGAGTTTTCTTCCATTGTACAGAAAAGAAATGTTATCCTACACATACATTTTTTCTCTCAACAGATTCTCAGTGAAATTGCATGACTGGGGCTCTATGAGGGGACTGAAACTTTCACAAAGTCTGAGAAAACAGAAATTAAATCTTAGCTCCAACACTTTACTGGTCCTAGCTGCCTGATCTTGGCCAAACACTTGGCTCTCTTAGCCTCACTTTCCTCAGGTAGATAATATTACCAATTTTTTGATATTTTTGTGTAGATTAATTGAGATAATGCTTATGTTTACAGTAAAGAGGAGGATGGTATATGAGAATGGAAAAGCTAGACTTTTAATCTTTATATGTACTTATAACATAAATGTGTTGTATTATATAATCTCCATGCCACTTCCCAGCTGTATGCACATGGGCCTCTAATATATTTTCATTCAGTACTATTCTTCACGTACTTTGTGGGCTAGATAGATATTTGGAATTGGTGTAGGACTTGAACCATTCTGTGTAAGATAGTTTCCCTTAGAAAAGGCATGCACAATTCCAAAAGACTGACTTATAGATAAAATTGAAAGATAGTTCTGCTGAGCTGGGGAGTACTTTTAAATAGTTGAGCTCATGCCAGGACTTGTAATAGCACTCGCTAAGGCATATTTTAGATCCTTTAGAAATGAACTTTGCAGAGAGGCACATCTGGCATGATATTAGATCCCAAAGATTAAGTCTATGTTTTGGGGGACCCTGGATTGATTGTTCTACCCAAAACATTTGTGTTTATGAATGTTTGTAACTGCTAGGTTTTGGTGGCTGAGTAAACTTTGAGACAATAAGCCACATAAATAAGAAGAAGGAAAGGCTTGAAACCAACCAGATAGTAGTGCTCAGGGGGAAAAGGAAAAAGGTGAAGCAAGAGTGAGTCAGTGGATGTAGGAGAATTGGTGAGACTAACAGAGCATAATAAGACCAGGATTAGATAAAGGACTCAGAGTCACAAAAAAGGGGTCCTGGAGGCCAATTAAGGCTGAGCTGAGCCAGAATGAGAAGAACAAAACAAAAATGATTTGCCTCTTCAGGGACTGCTTTTTCCCACCACGCTCTCAGCTTGTTTTGTTGAATTCACTGTGATACTTTGGTAAAACTTTATTTGGTTAGGCATAGTTTGAAATTTAACCTCTCATTTTGGGCAAGAATTAAACACTTGCTCATTTTCTATTAGCAGACTAGTGCTTTAAAGGTTAAGGAAAATAAGCTCTGTGATTTAAAAGGATATGAAATGACTAGGATTGAGAATACTGAAAAGCAATATTATATTCATTGTGATTTTATTAAAAACCACTTTCCATGCAACTTTTTTTTAACACATGGTGTCTCAACTATGGTTTCTGCCTGAATTGTGAAAGGTTTTCTACTTTGATTCTTCTTTCTTTTGCATATTCTTCCCACGTGACCTGTTACATAACTATTTTTAAAATTAAAGATGGTAAATTTTCTTTTGGAGCTGTCCCAATTCCACACTACTTAAGATAGCTGGAACTATCCAGGTTGGCCTGGGGATCCCCCATCTACACTGTCTACTTTACAGGAGGTTTCATAACTACTCAAGACACTTTGCTTGCCTAAACTTTTGGCAAGAGAGGATGGCTGGCAAGTCATTGGATGACCTCTTGACTAAGTGAACTCCTTGGATGGGATTGCTGATCAGCCAGGGTTTTGTAGGCAGCCACGCAAGACTATAGCTGTAGAGATCTTCCTTGGCAACCTGCAAATGACACTAACATTATGAAAGATTTCTCCAAAGACAGACATTTTCAATTAGCCAAATTACTCCAACAGGGCATAGCTTAGGAAGATTTAAGGCAGAGCTGGCTGCTGTGCCAGCCAAGAGGCTGGCTCTGCCGGTTGAAAGGCAAGCACATCCTTGCCTGCCAGCTTGCAGTAAGATGGTTCTTGCAGTGACAGCAGATCTACTAAGCATGTTTGATTTAAAGCCTTCAATTACCATACCTTTTTAATTATCAGGCCATGATGAGTGCTGGTAAAAGGATGGTCTTAAATGTGAGGATCCAGGAGCCTAATCAAAATGCAGCATAGAATGTGTCTCTCTTCTTGATGTTTCACCTTTTTCAAACAATTGTTCTTGGTTTGAGTAAAACTGTAGCACAACTCTGCCAATAATTGTGATTCATGTTTACTTGGCTAATCAAAATGCTGTTTCACAAGGCTCTGATGGTGTTCAAGACATCTAGGAGGTATGATTTTTCTCTAAATTGGCTGGCATAGATCTCCTATTTCACAAGAAGTCATGGGAAAGATTTGTAAAGCCTCCTTTGGCTTATAAATTATATTCTGGATTAGCACTCTCACAAGGATTCTACAAAGCAAACATAATTTTGCTGTTATCTTTTATTTTGCTGTGACTTAAGGTCAATGATATCTGGATTAATGATTCTACTTTTTTCCTACTTAGGGACCATAATGTTATTGAGGAAGCACAAATTTCAGAGGATTTATAAGGGTGATAGAAAGGGCTCTTCCTTGATTAGCCCTAACTTCAACCAGCAATATTATGTTAAATATCTTACTTTGTCCAATGCCCTGTGTTCCTCCTATGGAAAAGCAGTGAAGTATGAAGGAAAGAAGCCTGGGCTTAATTTCAGAAGATCTCAGTGAAAATCCCATCGCTTTGTATTCGTGAATAGGCATGACCATGGATAGATCCCTTCACCACTCTAGCTCTCAAATCTCTTCTACAATGTGGTAGCATTGGAATGGACCCTCTCTATGTCCCCTTCTCTGACATCTGTGATTCCATGATGACAGGAGTCCCTCCACTTGAGGAATTAATCATTAGCATCCAAGTATTTAGTATATAATTTTGTAAAAAATAATTATTTATGACACTCCAGCGACTAATATTTAGGAACGCTTTTCTCCCAGGACTTCACCCTTACTTACCTGTCTTGTACTATTATTGAAATCTTGGGAATTTGAAATCAAGGAAGGACATATCAGTATCATTTCCATATTCATAGACTCAGGATTAGAATGGGAATTAATGGTTTTTTGTTTTGGGGAATATTATAACCACTGGGACACCTATGTCCAATAGACTAACATATGCCCACTTTGTTTTATTGTATTATATGTAAGTCCTGACTTCCCAGCTAGATGATAAATCCCTGAAGGTCTGGGAGTATATTTTGGAGGTCTAAACATCCCTAGCACTTACCATTTAACATTTAGCTCCACGACTAATCACTTAATATACTATAGGACATGAGACTTTTTGTTATTTGAAAATTGTATAGGCTAAAGATTTCTTTTTAATAACCGAACTATAAACAATTTTCCACAAAACTCAATAAAAAAGGAATGTAGAAATAGATCATTGGTCTGCTGTGGTAAACTGAAATCCACTCTGATGTAATTAGTGGTTATTTTTTAATTGACAATACCCCATAAATCATATTGTATATAGCTAAGTAGTTTCTATTTCACAAATAGCTTACTTGGTATATAGTGATATATGAGGTACCTGTTTCTTTCCCCCTCTTAAAACTATAAATTGAGAACCAGAATATCTGTTTAGAAGGTAAATATCCCAATCTTTAGGGCCATCATCCTTCTCTGAAGTCTACATCTTATGATTCTGTGTTCTAAGTGTCTTACAGATTTTACTTATCTAGAAAGTGTTCAATTAATATTTGCTGGAATCCTATAGGTAAGGCAATAGGGCATTGTCCATTGCAAGCAGAATAAAATCAACAAACATAAGTCTACTTATTGAACTTCCTAATTCATGAAACAACCTTAATGTAGAATTAGCTATTTTTCTTTAATTAATTTGACTACTACCAATTTTTGTTATTCTGTTTCTTTATATCTAAAAATATATTTAGATAATACTGTAGAGTTCAGTCTGGGATCTTATGTAGGCGTAGGATATTTCAAGATTTAAAATGCTTTTAATTCCTCTAAAATAACAATTTGTTGGATAACAACATTTCCTTATCAACATTCAGTATGCTTTAAAATGTGAGGCAACTTTCTAATTACTGAAAAAATATATTAGATGTTTATTAATAGAACTTCATGTGCTGATTCATATCTCAGAAATTCACTTATAAATAATCCTTAAATTCATATCCTTTGCCTAGGTTTTGAAGAATTTGGGGGCTCTTTTCAGGGGGAAACTATCCTTGACTACTTAAAACATAGTAAATTACACATTTACAAAGGCAGCATAAAAAAAAGGACACTCTAAGAAAATCTATATCAGGGTCCCTAGAGTCCTTTTTAAGATTAGGATGAGGAAGTAATTTCTCTCATTAAAATCCCTTGGTGTGAATAGGATAGCTCAATATTTCATGAATATTTAATGAATTATTATTTCCTACAATTCATAAGTGTTTGGACAATTGAAGCTTTGTTTGAAATATGAGTATATGTCTGGCTGTGTGGGGATATGGATGATTCTAAATGCTTGATACTATAGATCTTTAAAAGTTTGGGTAAAATAATTTCTGAATTTTAGAGAGGGTGGGAAGGGTGTTTGGTAGGATTTTGATGGTGTTCCATCTTGCTGATGGGTTTCAGCCTCAGACAAGTTCACTATGGATTCAATGGGACCGAAAAATGGCAATGGAACGCTCTTGGGGAGAAAGGATTTATACTGAACTTTATTCCCACAGTGGCAGGTCAATCACTAGAATCCCGTCCACTCAGAGTGAGTCTGCATGCAGCAAGCCCTGGTCTCTGCCTCTGGACCTTTTTACCCCCACAGCCATCTCAGTCCCTGTCCTGGGCACTACCACCACCCCAGTCTCTCTCCTCTCCTGCAGCCATGTGGCCCAGAGCTCTGGGTGGAGCTCTTTATATAGAGTTGATAACAACTATTGCCCACACGTGTGTAGTGAGCAAGCCAACCAGGGCCAGGTGAGAATCCTGGCCACAGGAACCTTCACTTTCTCCACATATATATTTGAAAATGCCTGATGGGAGCACCTTTTTACTCTTGAGTCTTAAAGTATTATTATTAATAATAATATCATTAATATAAATAATGAAACTGACAGAGGTAAAATGCTTCAGAAATCATTCTAGGTGACTTACTCATGTAAGCTTGTTTAAGCTACAACTGTAATGTAGGCATTAATGCCTCTTTTACATTAGAATACATTAGAGCTTAGATGCTTAAGAACTTGAAGCAAATAAGTGCTGAAACTAAATCTGATCCCAAATCTCTCAGATTCTAAAACTCCATGCTCTGAAATTGTGTCATGCTGATTTTCTATGTTGAGCAAAAGTTATTTTTCCTTTTACTATCTAAAATATAGGTAGTTCTTTGCATAGTGTTTCTGGAACTGTCTCACACAGGAGGTTCCAATAACTGCCAGTCCCATGATGACAATTACGCTTGATTAAGCAGATCCAGTAAGTACTTGATCGACTTTTTCCCATAAATGCTGACATTCTGCAGCCAAAGGGAAAAGAACAGTTGCTATTATTCTAGACATGCTGGCCATCTCCCTTTGTCCCTCCCATTAATACCAGGCCCTAAGCTTCCCAAGAACAGTGTCCCAGATTCCAAGGTTTCTATCAAATACTTCTGTGGGTAATTTGAACTTTTGAGGTCTGCAAGTCCTACAAACAGACAAGTGATGATTTGTGAGATTTTAGGGGATGCCCAGCAAAGTGTCATTATTGCTATTGGTCATTCTATTCCTGATAATTAATTACTATGGATTTTGAAGTATTTACAATGTTTCAGAATCCTCTAAAAATACATAGGAAGGAGTGGTTTGAAAAGCATGAATGCAAGCTATTATGAGTATGTAAACAACCCCATAGCTACTGGCCAGCACATTGGTTTATAGTCTACTGAAAAGATGATTTTAGCAATGTTTCTCAAAGAGTGTATCAGAATCACTCAATGGACTTGATACTGCTCTGAGTCCTATGTTCTCTGCCTTATACTACCATACCCAAACATAGAGTATTTGGGTAATATAAGCAGCTTCAGACAATAAAGTTTAATTTAATGTGACATTCTAATATGAGTCAAGTAGCATTCAGGAATGGAATGCTCTTCTCCAAAAATGATTCAGGGTGTCAGGCTTTTCCCATAGTATGCTCCACAATCTAGAGTCATTGCTTTCAGCTATCTAAGTAAAGGAGTGGAGAAGCACAGGAAAGAGTAAGGAAACCTAGTGAGGGGCAACATGGACCTAAAAGGAGAGCTAATGGACCAGGCCTGAAAGCAAAATAGCTGGTTATAGTCCCAGGAGGCTAATAGACACAGTTTGGTGAACACATAGCATTTTCTCTGCCTCATAGGTTATGTAAGTCTGGATAGATCAGTGAAAAGCAAAATCAAGTGTGAAAAACTTTGATCATAATAGAATTTTAATGTGTGCCCAGCAATGCCTTCACAGTTAAAACAGGTCTATGCAAAGAATATATGACCATAATGTGACTTTCAGGCAGGTTATTTTCATTTTCATAATCCATAGCATGGTCCTTGGGAAAGCCAAATGGGGACTGTTGATAAAGAAGTACCTGAAAGCAGGGCCTGTGTTGTTGCACAGGGTCTGCTCTCACAAAGACCCTCTATTTGTTTTAATTCTCTGCTGTTGCTGTCTTAAAATTTTTAATAATTTTGAACAAGGGGCCTCACATTTTCATTTTGCACTGAACTATTATTCTAGGCACTCTGGCCATCTACCATTATGTAGCTGGTCCTACCTGAAACTCATGCCTTACAGAGACTGAAACTGGGCTCAATGATAAAATGAAGATATGATCTTTAAGAAGCAGTTAATGCTAATTAATCTTTTAAAGATGACACAGTACAATAGCAAAGCTGTTTGTGTGTGTCTGTGTGTGCGTGCAAACATGCACTCCCATCAGAAACAACATGTGCCCATGCAGGAATGTTTCTTTTTTAGGACAAAGTTTATTGGGAGCAATTTGTTTTAATTGATATTCATCAAGCATCAGTCCATTGCTTATTGTTAGTTACTCAAGTGAAGAGTTGGTTGATGTCCATAGCACAAACATTTGTTTCAGATAAATAGGCGTTTCAGTTGGGTAAGTTTTAATTAAGCAACCTTTATTGTACACATCGTCATTTTTGAAACCACGAGAAAACTACTATAATTTGCTAATTCTGTTATCTAGAATCTGAAGATGTTGAATCTTGTCTACTATAATATTGAATATTAGTAGCCACATTTTTTTCATGTGAAATATTATAAGAGTCTTCATCAATAATACCTTAATAAAAAAAAATCTTGAATATGATTTTGGCTATGAAAGTCCCTAATATTTGGCAACAAGAAAAGGAATAAGAAACTTTTCCCATGTAATGTGTTGAATTCTTTTTCTACTGCAAATACCTAGGTACAATTTCAGTCTTCTAAAGCACATAGAATCATTTAGCTCTGAAATGAACAATCTGTTTTTAAATCCTGCTTCCATATCACTTGTGGATATTGCTACTCCAGCTATCACGGGTCACAGGGATTTATTTATTTACACACTTGCCAAAGGAGAGCACTGAACTCTTAGCTCCTTGAGAACAGGTGCTGTTGCCATTCATTGCGCTATTCCCAGAGCCTGGTAGAGTTTCCCAGCACCTAGAACATGTTCAGTAGATGTTTGAGGAAGGAATGAAGGAATAAATAAAGTCATGACAAAAATATCATTTTTCTCTCAAGAAAATATATATTTCCAAGTCAAAGGAAGTTTCTTCTCTTAATAAAACCCAAATCCGGGTATTTTTGTTTTGGCAGAATGTTTTAAACTTACATTATACTTTAGCCCTTTACAGCTGTGTTCTAGATAGGGATGAAAGAAAGCATACTTCTATTAATGAAATTTTAAACACCTGAAGGGCAAAAATATCATGAACTTAACTCTAATATTCATAAATTCATTACCTTATTGGAGATTTTTGTCCTGTTAAAACTTGAGTAGCTTGAGTACATTCACATAACACATGTATAAGAACAATACTGGTTTCAAAGGACATATATGTTGACATACTTTGTATTAAATTTGCTGCTAACAATATTTTTTCCCCACAGTCTACTAGTAATGGCCATGAATAGGAGTCACTACCTTTTTGTTTAAGGCTAGAAATGGTTTACTTACTGTAATAATTTCCTGCAGCTGCTATAACACATTATCACAAAGTTACTGGCTTAAAACAACAGAAATTTATTCTTTCTTAGTTTTGGAGGTCAGAAGTCCTAAGGCAGTATCATTGCATCAAAATCCAAAGCCTGTCTGCAGAACTACACTTGCTCTAGAGGATCTAGAGGGGAGCCTTTTCATTGTCTTTTCCAGCTTCTGGTAGCTGCCAGTATTCCTTGGTTTATGGCCACATTGCTTGAATCATCAAAGCCAGCATCGCCAAATCTCTCTTTGCTCTGTCTTTACATTGTCTTCTCTTCATTGTGTATCACTTCTCTTTCTATTTCTCTCTTATAAGGATGCTTGTGTTTGCATTTAGAACCCACCCAGGTAATCCAGGATGATCTATCTCAAGACCCTTAACTAATCACATCTGCAAAGACCCTTTCCCAAATAAGGTAATATTTACAAGGTTCCATGGAATCAGATCTGTCTTTGCTCTGCCCACTTTTGCTTTCATGAACAAGAATTAGGTGTGTAGATAATGTGTAATAGGATACTTTTCTCTAAGCTGCACAAGAATAAGGGTGTTGTGTAATATGTGAGTGCTGGAGAACTATAAACTTCCTAATACTATAAAGGAAATGCTGCTTAGAGAAGCAGACTTTGGTAAGTAGGGCTTAGAGAGGGAGCTCATAACTTAATGATAATACTTTACATAAATTAATGTTAATTGTATCCCCCATAGAAAGGCCATTAAGCAGCTTACTGCACCTACTTTAAGAATTTATTTAGCTATTTCTTGTGGTCCTACCTTTTTAATGATATTTTACTTTTTACACAGAGGTGACATAAACTCCTCTGTGACAATCCTTTCCAGTATTATTTTACCTCTAAGTATAACAAGAGGGGGGAATAAATGACCAAATTTGTCTGATAAGCTCTGCAGCAGTAAAAAATAAAAGGTTCTAGAAAGATGTCAGTGATGCTGGGGTTCTTGTTCACAGAGCCGAAGAATGAACTTTGCAAACACTCAAGATAGGAGAGCAAGGCAGAGGCTTTTATTTAGAGAGAAAGCGAGAGGACAGAGCTCCTGGTTCAAGCCAGGAGGGGCAAGAGAGCCCTGGGTGGTGTGTTGTCTAGGGGTTTTAGAGGCAGTTGAGAGGCAAAGGGCTAGGGATGTATATCTGCTAAGTGGTCCCAAAATATTTATCTTTGAAGAGACATTAAGTTTCTAATTAGTCTTCTGGTTATTTACAAGAATTTTACTGCTCTGATTTCCTCCCAGGATGGCAGCTTCCTGGTCTGGGTGTGTATCACTCAAGGCGGCCTGATTTGCTCCCAAGGTGGGCTGACTTACTGTCTGTTTGTTAAGAAACTTACTTTTTAAAAAATTGGGTTTTAAGATGAAATATTATTTTCAAGATGGAATCCTTCCTGTTTTTACTACGTTGTTTTGGGCTTGCTTGCTACATTGCCCAGGTTGCAAGTCATTTGTTTAGGGCTGGAGGGAGAAAAGCAGCACCTGAGTAAAGTCAGAAAAACAAGCTGGGCCCCCCAGCAGGCTAAAGCAAATCCCACAATGGATTATCTTGCTTTGTTTTTTCCAGACGCCCTCACCCTACTCTGTCTAAACCCATGGTCCCTGTCTCATCAGTAGGTGGAGCTTCTTTTGGAAACACAGTTACTAACAAATGGAAAGAATAAGTCTCTAGTTAAGAAAAACTAAACTATCAGTGACTTTGTTCCTGACCAGGAAGGAATTTTCTATTTCATTTTTTCCATCATTGCACTTAAGACCATCTGAACTATGAAAGGTGATTCATTCCTTCAACACAGTTTTATTCATTTCCTACTGTCTTACCAATGGGTTTCAGCCTCGGGCAAGTTCACTATGGATTCAGTATGACCAAAGAAATTGACAGTAAAACATTCTTTGGGGTGAAAGGGTTTATTACCCTGCTTGTTCTCCCAGTGGTAGGTCGAGCACTAGCGTCTCTGCGTCCGCCCAGCTCATGGGGCCAAGCTCTCTCTATATAGTGCAATAATAGCTTATTGCCTAACGGTGTGGAAGCCATAGCCTAGCAACAGGCTAGTTACATCATCAGGTGGTTTAAGTTCAGTGAGGATCCTGGCCATAGGAACCCCAGCTTCCCCAACCTACACCCCTCCAGGATTCTCACCTTACAATCTACATGCTTTCAATCTTCCACAGTGGTCCCTGTGTGAGAAAGCTGGAGCACTGTAACCAAATTCCACAATAACAACAGAGGATAACAACAACTTAGAGATAATAACAAAAATTAAGATACAACCAGATTTTGATACAGGTAACAAAAATTATAATAATCCTCAAGCCAGAGGAGGTTCCCAATCCACAAAGACTTTAGGGGTGATACACACATGTTTTAATGACACCAACATAGGAAAATCTTGTCCATCAGGTAGGATGCATGCAAGAGAGTGGTCCTGTGATAGGACTGTAGCAGGAAGAGGGTCCCTTCCAGGTCTAGTATACCATACTTTTACTCCTCTCCCCATGGGGGTTACTGAAGGATCTATATATAGTGCTACTGGAGGTGCATGCACTGGCCATAATGATAAAATAAAACTCCCCAGTAAGATGCTCCTATCTCCTGGCTGTTCAATATATACTACTGTGAGTTTTGGGGGCCACTCTGCTGTTATTCCAGGAATACACAGGAGGCCAGCTTCCAGGCCTTGTCCCCAAGGTGCCAGGAGAGCCAGCCATTGTTAGTTCATGTGTTGAAAGGTCCAAGGCTGCATCCAGTCAGTGGAGTCTCCAGGGTTCCATGCAGTTGGTGCTGGCAGCAAGATATTATTCTGGTGGCTGAACCTTGGCTTCAGTGATTCTTTCTTGGTTTGTACTTGCAGTTGTATAGGGGAGGCAGCCATATATGTTAACGTGTCTATGGGACTCAGGGCTCCTTTTACGGGGTCTCTCGTTCAAATGCCGTAGCACGGTCCATAAGCAGACTGACCTTCCCTGCAGGCTATTGGTATCTTACTTCAGTCCAGATTTTAACAGGCCATTGTGCCTCTCTACCATGCCTTCTGCAGTAGGATTGTATGCACATGAAACTTCCATTTGATTCCCAGCTATAGCACCCATTCTTGTAGCGTTGTCCAGTAAAATGGGTGCCCTGATCACTCTCAATTACCTGTGGTCCACCATAGGCAGCAAAGAGATGCTCCAGGCCTCTTTTGGTCATCTGCTGGTCTGCACAACAGGTAGGAAAAGCAACCAGAAGTCCAGTAGCTGTGTCCACACAAGTCATGGCATAGGGATATCCTTCTGACACAGGTAGAGGCCTAATATAGTCTATCTTCCACCTGACGAGAGGTATAGGCCCCTTAGCTATTGTCCCATGTTGCTGTGGAACTTGGTGTAAGTCCCTTTTGGAGCACATGACACACTCCGGCTGGGCTCTACTAACTTCTTCAAAGGTCAAAGGCAAGCCCCACCGACGGGCTATAGCACACACTGTCTTTTGCCCCGCATGCAACAAACGCTGATGTAACCATTGGGCTACATCAGAGTCAGGCTTTCCTTCTAACCAAGGTATCTGGGCCAATTTATCTGCTTCATCATTTCCTGGGGATGCCAGTGGCAAATGACCTGTCACATGGTATACTGTAGTTATTTTAGTCTGACCACAGGCCCATAAGTCTTGACACAATAATTGCCCCCAAAGGAGTCGGTGACCAACCAGCCAGTTGGCATGGTACCATGTTGGTAGCCACATGTCAAGCCCTGATAGATAGCCACGTGTCATTGCAGACAACTATAGGGGAGGGCTCCTGGCTGATCACAAACCACACAGCCCACAACTCTGCCCATTGGCTGCTCCTCCCCTCATCATCTTCCATCTGTATTGTCTCAGTCTTAGGATGGAAAGCTATGGCCCTCCATTTGGGGGGCTGCCCACAGCTGGAGCCATC
Source organism: Smutsia gigantea (assembly GCA_032199065.1). Classification (NCBI taxonomy): domain Eukaryota; kingdom Metazoa; phylum Chordata; class Mammalia; order Pholidota; family Manidae; genus Smutsia; species Smutsia gigantea. The sequence goes on from JAVSCE010017542.1 coordinate 115,114, forward strand.
TGTGTACCATGCATCCTTGTGTATAGGGGCTCTTCCCTCCTGATAGGGACTCTCTGCTACTAGTGGTTAAAAAGAAAGTTCTTCCTACTTTTCACTAGTATATTTTATGGGCCCCAATAAGCACTGGAGTTCTTCACTCAAAAGGCTACTAGAGAGGGCACTATGCTGCTGTAGGTAAGCACCCCACTTGGCTAGTGTGGGCATTTCTGCCACACCACTCTTTGGCTTTTGGGTCCAGTCTCGTACCCACCCCAAGATGGGATAGGTGGATATTACCTTTATTAGGGCCATTTCAGTGATGGGTTCTGTAGCCACCAAGGCGTGATACATGGCAGCCAGTTGTTTTTCTATCAAAGTGTATCATACCTCTGGCCCTTTCCAGAGTTGTGACCAGAATCCAATAGGTTGGTGAGTTCATTCAAGCTGCTGCCAGAGACCCCAGCCATAACCGTCTTCAGTCACATGAACATCAAGCTCACAGGGCCTTGATGGGTCTGTCGCACTCAAGGCCTGCTTGGCCTTGACTGCCTGTTTTGCTGTAGTAAAGGCAGATGCACATGTCTCATCCCAGTCCCACCTGATGCCCTTTCGTACCAACCGGTATAAGGGCTTCAGAATTTGTGCCAAGTGCAGGATAAACACTCTCCAGTAGCCTAGAAGACCCAGAAACTCCTGTAGCAATGCTACAGTTGTAGGGGTAGGAAAGGCCTGGACTTTTTCTATAACCATTTCTGGTATAACTTTGGTCTTACCCAACCAGACGACCCCTAAGAATTTGACAGACAAACCAGGTCTGAACCTTGGTGCTGTTCACAGCCCATCCTTTCTCCTGTAAATGTTGCAGCAGTCTAGGTGCTGCACCTTCTAGATCTGAAAGAGAATTGGACGTGAGCATGATGTCATCAATATAATGGTACAGCTGCACTGTTGGCAGTTTCTCCCATGTAACCAAGTCCTGGGCTACAAGTTCATGACAGATGGTGGGGCTGTGGAGGTATCCCTGTGGGAGGACGGTGAACATCCATTGCCATCCTTCCCACGTGAAGGCAAACTGTTCCTGAATTTCCTGCTCAATGTCAATGGAAAAGAAAGCATTAGCAAGATCTGCCACATAACGATATGTTCCTAGTTCATGGCTGAGAGTATCCATGAAGCCTGCAATAGAGCAATAGAGGGGACAGCAGCATGCATAGGGGGTATGACCTTATTCAGTTCTCTATAATCCACAGTCATACGCCAGGAGCCATCTGGCTTTTTTACTGGCCACACTGGGGAACTGAATGGACTATGGGTGGGCTTTATAATACCCACCTTTTCCAGCTCCTGGAGAGTTTCTCCAATCTCTTTATGCCCCCCAGGCAGTTTGTACTGTTTGGTATTAGTCACCCGCTGAGGTACAGGCAAAGCTATGGGTGGGTGCCTAGCATGTCCCCTCAGAACTGCCTTCACCACCCGTACTCTCAGTCTGAACTCACCTGCAGTGGTCTGCAACCATAGACCCTTCAGGATATCAATTCCCAGAATATACTCAGGGATAGGAGATATATACACGGTATACTCTTTTGGGGGTAGATGCCCTATTCCCAAAGGGATTTGGGCTTTTTTCACTCTGATAGCCTTCCCCCCATATCCATCTATGATAGTGGGGGTCTTGGGGAACCACTCAGGGTTACCATGAATCAGTGAACATTCAGCCCCTGTGTCCACTAGAGCCAGGACAAGTTGTATATTCACTAGGGACCAATGGATAGCTATTTCAACATGTGGCATCCGGTCCCCTTCTGGTTCCTCAGGGCAGATACCTTGACCTTCTCCTCAGTCAAACTGTGTTCCCCAATCATCTTCCTGTGTGGGCTCAAGTGACGTTGGCTTGCTCTCCAGCAGGAAGTCTTGCAAACGCACAGGCCAGACTTGTGGCTCTGTCTCTGACGTCTGCCTCTTTGGTCTTAATGGCTGGAACTGCTGCTCTGGTTTCAGGTGTTGCTGTAGCTCTAGTAAGAATCTGTTGACTTCCCATCTAATTTCCTTCTATCTGCTCCTGCCCATATTAAATCAACCCATATCTGGGTCCTTGTAACCTTCATGGGGCCCTTTAAATTCCTCTTGTGAGTAGCAGATCTTATTTCTTTCTGGTTTCTCATGGCTTCAGCCTCTTCTAAGTTGGCTACTGTATGTGTCACCTCGCTTATGGGCTGCCCTAAGTGAGGGGAAAGAATGGCCACTAGAGACCCAAAGAGGGATGTGGGAGCCATTTGAAGCACAATATTTCTCATCCCAGTAGTGAAAATCTCTGCATCTGGGCCATAATTCTCTGGACTATAGATGGTATTTCTTATACCTAGCTCTCGTAACACCTGCTGGAGCTCAGCATACGTCTGCCATCTAACAGGAGAGGATGGTAGGTTACCCTGATTGGGCCACACAGCACAAAGTGCAGCCGTAAGCCAATTGAAGAGGGAGTGAATCCCTGGGGTCTGATGTGCATTTGGTAATCGCTGCCTCAAGGCAGGCTGCACTGTCAGGGAAGACAGCTTTGCCATCTCTGACCCCGATAGAATAATTCCATCCACCCCTAAGTCCCACAGACGTAGGAGCCAAGCTGATATTGACTTCGAGGGCTTCTGCGTAAACTGGGAACCTAAATCCACCAGCTTAGCCTGGGTATAGGGGCCGAGAATAAAGTGCTCCATGACCTGGGGAGAGGGCTGCTCCTCTCCTTCTGGAACTTTCAGCTGCTGGGTCTTTATTTTCTTTACAACCACTGGGCATGCTTTCAATACAGGAGGGGCCAGTGCCTCCGGCACCACCCCTTCATCCTTCCCCAGCTCCTCCATTTCTGCGGCTGATGGCACCTTTGTTTCCCCTCCCCCGAGTGCCTCCTCTGCTACAACCTTTACTTTTTCTACCATTCCTTGCAGCAATGCTGGCTGTCTTCAGAAGTTCTCTTACCTTTACCTCAATGCTTCGCAGCTGGCGTTCTTGTGCCACCTCTGCTTGTACTTCCCTCAGGTATTCATCTTTTTCCTTGATGGCCTTTTCCTCCTTCAAAGCACCTGGCAGCGCTGCTGTCTCATTCTGTAAGGAATTTTTAACTTCTTTAATGGCACCTTGCTGCTGGCATTCTCAGGCTGTCTCCTCTCAAATCAATGCCATTTCCTTCTTCAGGGAATCCACAGAATTTTTCAGCTTGCGTTGTCATGCCACCATTTCTTGGGTCTTTTTCAGGAGCATGTCCTCCTCTTCTGTAGGTTTTTTTAATACTGTGAGAAGCAGCCAACCCACAGTCCCCACTGTCTCATGGTCTCTCAAAAGACGTACTTACTATACCGAGGGCTACCCCTACTGCCTCAGGTGTCACCTCCACTTGCCTCCAGTCCTGGGGTGGGGCCCAGTCCTCTAGGAGGCAAGCCACCTCAGACCACAGACCCACTGGGGGAGAATCCATTGTTTCCCCATTCACAGGGGCAGCCCGCCAAAACACCCCTCCCATAAGGGCAGCCTGTCTTTTTCCTTGGTCAACAATGAACCCTGCCAACTTTTGCCAATTATCTTGCCAGTGGATTTCAAACCCCAGGCAAGTTCGCTATGGATTCAATGTGACCAAAGAAATTGACAGCAAAACGTTCTTTGGGGTGAAAGGGTTTATCACCAGGCTTGTTCTCCTGGCAGTAGGTCGAGCACTAACATTTCTGCCTCCACCCAGAGCACTGGGCCAAGCTCTCTATATAGTGCAATAATAGTTTATTGCCTAAAAGTGTGGAAGCCGTAGCCTAGCAACAGGCTAGTTACATCATCAGGTGTTTTAAGTTCAGTGAGGATCCTGGCCATAGGAACCCCAACTTCCCCACACCTACTATGTACCAAATATTAGGTGCAAAGCCCTAGCTAATATCATTGCTTTCTTCCTCTGTAAATAGCTTTCCATGTAATTTTCAAGTTTCTTAAAACTTTGCAAAGTCCTATGGTTGGTCAATTACAACTGAACCAAGGTCAGAAAAGGACAGCTTAGTTGGAGGGAGAAAAGTAAAAAATAAAAATACAAGAAGGCTAAGAAGTTACATAAATGTCCTCTAGCACATTCCCTGTTCTGAAGGCTAATGTACTGTAGCAATTCATCAGTCATTCTAATAGTCTTTTAACTTCTGTCAGAAAGCCTACTAAATGCTAACATCTTAAATGTTTAATATTCTAAAACATATTTTCATTAATCATGCAAATTATCTGGGCATCCATATTCTACAATAACCTCTTTTGAGATTAAGAGGCCTAAGACTTTGTGTATGTGAGACCCATGTTAGTGAGTGATATTGTAGATGAGTAATTTAAGATTAAAGGATTTAAGGAATGAAAAGTTGCTAGTAAAATTCCAGTATCGATGTTATATCACATTTATAAAAAACCCAAAACTGCCATTAATGTTTGATACTTCTGATTAGTTAGCAAGCAACTAAAATATGCACTTTCTTAATTATATTTTTTTACATAGTTGTTGGTATGTGGTGTGTTGTCCCGGTAGAAATGATCCTACATTTCATAGTAAAGTAGACTTCAGGCTTGCAGTCAGGTTGGCCTGAACTGGGCAGCAAAAATCTCCCTTTACATACTGCCAGTCATCCCAATTCCAGGGATTCTTAGCTTCTTGGATAAAGGTGAAATATGTGGGTGGGCCCCATGAAACAGATGAATAAGGAATTTAAGGAGGAAAAGGCATAAATTTTGGTAGTGTTAGTGGAAATGCTTTACCCTGAAGCTATCTGATTATTAGTAGGGATGAGGCTGATAGAGAAACAGGTAGCAATGACCTGAGACCATGTAGTTATGCTGGAGTCAGAGGGCAGTGAACTCAAGAACTCATCTGAACTCAAGAACATGACCTAAGTAACTGTAGTCATGAGCGATGGAAGCTCAGTGCACTGGTCCGGCTTCCACAGGAAACAGATGGCATAATCAAATTAAGGTAATTCAAGGCAGGCTTATTTTTAAAGAGAGTAATTTCAAAGCTATAGACAGGGTGGAGTGTAGGGGACCAATTAAGGGTTGAGCAAGTAGTGAGAGCTAACAGCCACAGACTTCTTATTAAATCTAAGCCATAAGAGATGAGAGAAAGGAACAATGATCAGAATCTGAAGAAGAGAGAGTCATGTACAAAAAGTTACCTTTAGAGGACTGGTGACCTTTGACTTAGGGAGACAACCAGCACAGGGTAGTCTCATGGAAAGAACAAATACCCTGACCTCAGTCTCCTCTCTCCTTTCAGTTTCCTGATGGGGCTTCTGACTCACTGAGCACAACAGGAACCTGAGGGCAGAGATCAAGGATGTACAGGTCAGCCTCCCTGAATAGATACTAGAGCGTCACACATGGGAATGGATCTGGAGGGAGACATGGAGAATCAGAAACATCTAATTTTGGTAGGAATACCATTTCTTTGGTCATGCAACTAAAATTCACAGCCACTCTTTGAAAACTCATATTTCTATGTTTCTTTTTTTAACCATTTCTTATATTTTCTTTTTTAGTGCATTTCTTCCACACTATCTCCTGATGCTGTCTATATTCACTATCTTAATAAAACTTCTAGTAGTAATGCTGCTCCTCCAGTACACACACGAACCATCTTAGCCTCTGAGTAACCAGGTATTTTAAAAAATAGCTAAATACTATCCAGCCAGCCCATTATTCTCCCTATATTGCTATTTTCAGTATGAGAGTGTGCTTTTAAATGTCTGTAGTATGTATTTTTTATATTGTTTGCCTCCTAATTGTGTTTATTTAGTAAAAATATTTAACCATTACTTCCTCAGTCATGGATCCTAAGATGCAATAAAAACCCAAAGGGAAATATATTTGTTGTTATACAGAGAACCAGATTTTTTCCAGAGTATTTTTAGTGATTGCTTCAGGAATGAATGAGTAAAGTTTTCAAGAGTGAACAGTTGCAGAAAACCAACCTACTGTTGTACATAAGTCTATGTGGCCCCCGGGTAGAAGTACTTATGTATCTCCTTTTGTTGAGTTCTCTATTTTTTTATGAATATGCATATTGGGTAAAAAACTTCCGTCTGCTCTCTTTTAGCTGATTATATCACATTTTTGAGCTATGCATCATTATGGAGCTTCAGTGTAAGATGATCATTTACATTACATATGGATATAAAGTAGAGAAGGAGTTGATGAATTGCAAACAAGTATAATTTACATGGATAAAGTGTGCCAAAAGTGCTTTTCACCCCATTTTGCTCTGCAAATGGAATGATTCCTGCCCGTTCACTTGGCCTAATGCCCAGGAACTCAGAGAGGAACGTGATCCTGTTAGCCTTATGCACCAGCATTCCACTCCTTCCCTATAAGGAAATGGTGCTCTGCACTCAGGCCTACCAGGGGCCCAGAAGGTCAGGAGAGATCTCTAAACATGCTAATGTCATTTTTTAGATTGTTTTAAAAGAATGGCTTCCAAATTTATAACATATATCATACAGACGCAAAGATACTCCAACTGTTGGTAATTCAAATGTGAGAAGTTTACATAATGAAGAAGGAAAGAGGGAATAATGAAAAGCTCATATTTTCCAGGAAGCCTCTCTCTTCACTTTGATTTCCTTGGCAGATCATTTGCCTAAATGCCCGTAAGCTTCTCAAATATGTAAATATCTGCATTTAGTCTGTCTTCCTAAGGGCTTGTCTGTAGACTATAGCATAATCTGTGTGACTTTATATTATAAAGACCAGGGCCCAAGGTGCAGTAATAATCCAAAATTTTATGTTCATTCATTCATTCACATAGGTATTTATTTATACATTTAATCATTCAGTCTTAAAAAATGATTATCCCTGGTCCAGCTTTTTCCAAGATGGCGGCATGAGAGGTGAGACAGAGAGCTCCTCCCAAAATCACAAATAGTACAAAAATATAGTTAATGAATACAACTAACCTTCAGACAGCAACAAGAAAGAAGACTGAGCAAGACTGCCTACGGACCTCAGGAACAGAGCAGACCTCAAGAAACAGGGTAAAGCACTAAAGCCTTAATCCCTTCCCCCTTCCCCCACCCCAGCTCACCAGTGGGAGTAAGAGAAACGGAGCGGGGGAGGGGGTGAAAGCCTGGGACTGCTGGACACCTAGCCCTGGAGATCTACTTTGTGAGCAGAATCCTATAGTGTGTGGTGCTCTGGACATTGGGGAGCTCGGACAGGCGAAGTGTTTGAGAAAATTGACATTCCGGCCATTTGTGGAGGAGGGGATCCAGACACGGCCGCTCTGTGTCAGAGGAAAGGCAGGGAGTCTGAGAGGCTTCTAGCAGCGAGAGGGCTGCTGAAGGGGTGGGGTTTGCATGGAGCTTGCTGCATGGGAGAAGGGAGAGCTGGGCAAGGTTGTCTGGGCGCGCTCTGCCCAGCTGGTTGGGAACTTTGAGGAGCTTCAGGTGCTCCATCGCCCTGACTGCCTACTCAGCTCGAGGCCCCCCACTGTGACACACAGCCTGCCGAGCCTTCCTACTGGCCTGCAAGCACCTGCTCACAAACCGGTAGTCACTGTGCAAGCGCTAGGCAGCCAGAGGGCCCTGCCTACAACAGCTGAGACGCAAAGCACAGAAGTTTACCAGTGTGTGCTTGGCCCACTGCCTCTGACACTGGAGACAGCTAAGGCAGACGGGAAGCAGGAAACAGATCTTTCCTCCCCCCAGGCACCAGCTCCGCTCCCCTACAACCCCAACCTCACTCTAGGGGCTGAGCAGCTCCACACAGAAAAATGAAATGTCAAAAGAATATGGTTCAGACAAAAATCTCACAAACCCCAGAAAGAGGGCCAAATGAAACCAAACTCAACAATCTTCCTGAAAGTTCAAAATAAAAATTATAAACATGCTTATGCTTATGGAGGTACAGAAAAATATTGAAGACCTCAGGAATGATTTTAGGATGGAGATTCAATCATTAAGAAATACCATATCTGAAATGAAACATATAATGGAGGGATTTAAAAGCAGATTAGATGTGGTAGAAGAGACGGTAAATGGAATAGAAATTAGAGAAGAGCAATACAAAGAAGCTGAGACACAGAAAGAAAAAAGGATCTCTAAGAATGAAAGAATATTGAGAGAACTGTGTGACCAATCCAAATGGAACAATATTCGCATCATAGGGGTACCAGAAGAAGAAGAGAGAGAAAAAGGGATAGAAAGTGTCATTGAGGAGGTAATTGCTGAAAACTTCCACATCTGGGCAAGGAGATAGTCTCTCAAGCCAGGAGGTGCACAGATCTCCCAACACAAAGGACCCAAGGAAGACAACATCAAGACATATAATAATTAAAATGGCAAAGATCAAGGATAAAGAGAGACTTTTAAAAGCAGCTAGAGAGAGAAAAAAGGAAAACCCATCAGGCTATCATCAGACTTCTCAACAGAAACCTTACAGGCCAGAAGGGAGTGGCATGATATATTTAATGCAATAAAGCAGTAGGGCTTTGAACCAAGAATACGCTACCCGGTAAGGTTCATTTAAATTTGAAGGAGGGATTTAACAATTTTCAGATAAGCAAAAGCGGAGAGAATTTACCTCCCACAAACCACCTCTACAGGGATTTTGGAGGGACTCCTATAGATGGAAGTATTCCTAAGGCAAAACAGATGTCATCGAAGGGAAGACAAAGAGACAGAATATGATTTATAACATACAAAGAATGGAGGAGGAAGAAAAAGGAGGAAAAAAAAAGAGAACCTTTAGGTTGTGTTTGGAATAGTATAGGAAGTAAATTAAATTAGACTGTTAAATAGTAAAGGAATTGCCCTTGAACCTTTGGTAACCACAAATCTAAAGCCTGCAATGGCAATAACTACATACCTATCAATAATCACCCTAAGAAATAAGCCAGGCGGAGAAAGACAAGTACCAGATGATTTCACTCATATGTGGAGTATAAGAAAAAAGAAAAAACTGAAGGAAGAAAACAGCAGCAGATTCACAGAACCCAAGAATAGACTAACAGTTACCAAAGGGAAAGGGACTGGGGAAGATGGGTGGGAAGGGAGGGATAAGGGGGGAAAAGGGCTATTACAATTAGCACACATAATGTAGCGGGGGTGGGGGTGGGGTAGGGGGATACAGGGAAGGCAGTATAACACTGAGAAGACAAGTAGTGATTCTATAACATCCTTCTATGCTGATGGACAGTGACTGCAATGGGGGTATGTGGTGGGGACTTGATAATAGGGGGAGTCTAGTAACCATAATGTTGCTCATGTAATCGTATATTAATAATAGCAAAAAAAAAAGATTATCCCTTTTATGTGCCAGTGGGGAATCAAAGCTAAATACAAGTATAGCTTCTTCCTATTTTGTCAGGAGTAAACTAAGAAATATTCTGTCATGACAAAATGGCCATTTATCTGCAAAGTTTTATTAAATCAGTTGATTCACTCTCATTGGTCCTAGACAACACAGTTGTCCTATTCCTCAGTTTGTATCTGAAGAATTTCAAATTACTGCAAGCCCATACCTATATTATGGTAGTAGGTACCCTGCTTCCATTTTATGTTCAGATACCAGTCTTTATACACACATTGTATGGATTGCACTGAGCACTTTGCACATATTACATCATTTAATCAACAGTCATATGGAATATTAGTACTACAGTTGTTTACATTTCGTAAAGGAAAAGAAAACTAAGCTCAGAAGATAAGTGACCTGCCCAAAGCCACACTGTCCTCAAACAAGGATCTCCAATCTATGAGTTTATGTCAACATTGGGTATGATCAGATGAATTCAGTAGTGAAACAGGAGGTAGCATTCTATATGCAAAAAATCTGGTTAGAAACTGCTGTTCTTTTACCTATATTTAGTACCTATTCATTTTGCTTTACATAATTTTAGTGACTTCCCACTTTATGAAGGAGTACTTGAAGTGTGCATTCTGATTATACAATTTTCTTTGTTAGTGGTGAGGCTATGGAAGTGTGTGCATGTGTGGGGTCACAGAGTATCTGAAATTTCTTCATATTACTTTTCTCAGAACTTATGTAATGGAAGTTCCTCAACATGAAATGTCATCAATTTGACCTCACTCAGGAAGTTGCAAAGTGCTTGACTAACCTCAGTGAATTGGACATTGTCTAAAACCTGATAATCTCCAGGTGCCTATCACTTTAGAAGTTTTAAAAGTTAATTTATTTCTTAACTAATTACCTTTGTGATTTAGTTGATAAACAAAAGCTTTTGATAAAATACTTAAGGGTGGAGATATATTTATGCTTATATCATCAACATAATGGTGGGGGTGGAGGGAGGGACCGGAATTTGAAAGACTTGAGTTTTGCTCTTATCAAAAAACTATTATGAGGATTTTATCTATTAACCTGTAATAAAATTCCTCTAACCATGCATACTGTTACAACATACTTGAATTTATCAATATAGAATATCCCTGGAATCATTGTATCATACAATAATCACTGTATCCCAGAACGGTTTCACAACCCTTCCATACTGAAAGACCTACTAGATCCAATGGAGAGATTGTGACAAGATTCTAATGTAGATTATTTGATCCAAAGACCCATTATTGTCATAATATTGGGCAGCATATATATTCCATATCCAAATATTGTTGAGTGAATAACCAAATGAATGAGACTGGGACTCTCACCAGGTTTCAGCCTAGAAACAAAAAGCCAGTGTGATCATCTAAAAATGTCAGTCCTCTAACCACCTTCACATACACTCTTAAAAAGCTCAGACGCTTGTCTCTTTCCCAGAAAAAAACAGTGGAAGCTTTAAGTCCCTACTTCACAACCTTGGATGAACTGTTTTTTGCCTTTCTATTCCTCTTATCCATCTCTGCATGGCCAAGAGAAACCTGACGGAAGGGTGAGGCTAGAGTTGTAGAGCTCCAGTAGGTGAAGTTAAGGCCGCAGTGCTCCCTTAACGAGGTGTATGCTTATGCTACACACGTGTGTTTTCAGTGCTGTGCCCCAGTATTAGGCCGTCCTTCAGGCACCTTGAACTTCATGGCGTCTCCACCTTCCTCCCTCATTCCCTTTTTTGCAAGAATGCACTCTCTTTTCCTCTGCTTCAATCTCCTCAAGGTTTCTGTAGGACTTCCGCTCAAAAGCACATCCCTAAATTCTTGATTGGGTACCAGATCTTCATTTTGGATTGAAGTTGTGGCTGAATATGTTTCACAGGCCATTTCCACCCTTTTACGAGCAAGCAGTTCCTTAGATGCTTCCCAGTCATCTTCAACCAATTTCTTGGCATCTTCACGAGGAAGCTGCACTCTCTTGAACTCCCTGAGGCAGCAGGTTGATTAAAGTTAGAAATTATGATCAATAGCTGTGCTGTGTCCAAGGAGGCCCTAAAATAATCAATTTGAAGTGGGACTGTGATGGAGGTAGCATGTTGGAAGTTTTACTACTGACGTGGGTGCTCCATATGAGATTAAATTTCATGGATTTGGAAAAATATATTAAAGATTAACAGTGTAATGTTGTCTCCAGCATTTGAAATAACACTTTGTGTTTCCCAATTTTTCCTATGGTATTATGTTTTATTTATTTAAAAAAAATCTTTTAGGTCACTTTGGAAGTTATTTGCCTTATAGATTGAGTAGATTGATTTAAATATATATATGGAATCTGCTGTATGAAAATAATCATTATGTTGAATGCAGTCCAGCAAACGTTTCCTAAATTCCCACACTGTATCCACTATCATACCAGGCACCAGGGACTTAAAAGGCTAAACAAAATAATCTCTGTCATGAGGAGGTCATAGTCTTGTGGAAGGGCAAGTGTCATACAAATAGATGAAGTACAATATGATAAATGCTCTGAGATACACGTTGCCATGGAAACACAATGAGAACACCAAAGGAATAGTGGAAGGCTTCACAGAGTAAGTGACTTGTGATGTTTTAAGACAGAAAACAGAGGGAGGCTTAGAAAATAGCAGAAGCCATTCCAGCAAAATAAATAGCATAAGAAAAGTTACAAAGTGAAGAGTGAATCTGGGGAATTGAAAGTAGATTGTTATGGCTAGAGAGTGTAGAGTGAGAGGTGGGGGGGAAGAATATAATTCATAGAGAAGTTAAAATTGGTTGGGAAGGACTTCATAGATCCTTGAAGAAAGTTTAAATATTATACTTACAGACAGTGAGGAGCCATCAAAAACTTTCAAGCTGGAAAGTAATGATTTGATTTGTGTGTTTAGAAAGATCTTTCTGGAGGCTGTGTGGAGGATGGATTAGAAGGTAGGGCACTGGTAGAACAGAGGTCAGTTGGAAAACTATTGCACTTTTTCACACATGAGATTAAGAGTTCCAAAGCAAGACAATCATGAGAATGGATAGAAAACCATGAATATAAAAGCACTTTTAGAGATAAGGCCCATAGGGCTTGATTACTTATTAAATCTGTGTGAGGAGGATATGTATATGTGAGATGAAGCAATAAATTATTTTTTGCTGTGGATAACTGGTCAGGTGTAGGTACCATTAAAGAGAGAGGTAGGCTGAGAATAAAAGAGGAGAGACAAATTTGGGGAGAAAAATCAAGGATTTGTGTATGTTGAGTCAAAGCTTCCTAGAGTGCTATCGACTGAATTGGCCCACTCCTCCCCAAAATTCATATTTAAAGCTCTAACCCCCAAAGTATGGTATTTGGAGTTGGGGCCTTTGGGAGATAATCAGGTTTAGATGAAGTCATGGGAGTGGGCCCCCATGATTGGATTAGTGCCCATATAAGAAGAAACATCAGAGAGATTGTCTCTGACACTGAGGACACGGTGAGAAGGCAGCTATCTGCAAGCCAGTAAGAGCTCCCACTGGAATGCAACCAAGTTGGCAACCTTCTCTTGGACTTTTAGCCTCCAGAACGGTGAGAAAATACACTTCTGTTGTTTAAGCCACCTAGTTTATGGTATTATGTTACAGCAGCCTGAGCTGACTAATACATAGAAGTATTTAGGAAGTTGAATAATATAGATCTGGGGTTCAGGAGACAGACTGAGGCATTGTTATTGATTTGGGTATCTTTAATATATAAAAAAAGTGAGAACTGACTATAAAACCTTGTGGTAGGAGATATTTTGTCCAAAGGTCTAATATGAAAATATTTTAAATAACACTAGTGCAGAAAATACCAAATGCACATAGTTCTTTTTATTATTAAAATTAGGTTATTTCAAAATTAAAAATATTTACACTTAAAGATGAAACATCTGTACAATTATTAAAATTAGTTTTACTAAACCACAATTGATAATATATTTTTATCTATACTTTTATACCAGATAACAGTGAAGAAATCAACAGAAGACAATTACTAAAACTCCACTGTGGATCAGGATAAAATGTCTCCCAATATTAACTCACACTTCTCTAGTAAGTACAAAAGTATGTGTATGTGTAAATGTTCTTTGGACAATTGGCTAAACAGACACATGCTGCATTTCTATTCATTTACTAATATACACAAATTCAAAGCAGGCAGGTATGAAAAAAAGAGGGTTTCTCTGAAGAATTTATCACTTTGCACTTGTAAAATAAAGCCAAATAAAGTTTATATTACACATACCAAAGGTTTACATAATATCTTTCTTTAAGCAAGTGAAATATTAACATGTAGCATTTAGGATAATAAATATACATATTACTTACAATAACTGGGAATGTTAGAAATATGAACTTTTATGTACATTCAGAAGAAAATACTGTAAGTTTAACAGCATCTGCAAACACTTCTTTTCCTTTCCTATTTGATCTTTTCACTCAAGACAAGTTAAAATAGAATGCATCTGCAGATATAGAGTTGAGAATGTGTGTTCAGTCATTTGGCTCTGTGATACTGATCTTCTGTACCATGTCAGATAGATTTTCAGACTCCAGATCTTCTTTGCCATTATCTGAATTTTCTGATGAGATATAACAACCAGAGTCCCTTGGGCAGTCATTTAACTGTGACTTATTTAAGGTGATGTCTGGGCTTAAGGATAGGGACACAGATTCATTTTCTTGCTCTTGAATAGCTATAAATGGAAAAAAGGGCAGCAATTAGGAAAAGCCAAGAAAAGTTTTATTCATGTACACATCTTCAAGCTATTTTAACTGTTTCAAACTTGATTTCATTACAATTGAAACTTCTCTAAGTAAATGATACATGTATTATAAAAGATATTTAATTAACTATTTATTTATTATAGAAGAACACTCAAATATTCAAGCCACTGTTTTCTTAGAAGACAAAGTTTGCCCTTTGTTGCTCACTTGCAGTTCATGGAATTCATGTGAACTGCTTGCATATGCAAAGATCAATATGACTCTCATTTTACATTAATGCTAAGTTGCCAGAGACAGCAGATTGTATCCACAGTGTGACTGATGCCTTGTCCAAATACTCCTTAAAGTAACATTAGAAAAAGTCATTTGTAGTTTAAATGTACAATCCAAGTCAGTAGCGATCTTTGTGAACAATTTTGGAATCATGATAAAGTGGGTTAATGAATAAAAGATGACTATGGGCAGCAGTGTACAGCAGGACTTCAATTACTTGGAATTTAACTAATAAAACGTAAAGTATCCAGAGTTTTCCCATGTTTGCCCTCATCAGAAAAGTAGACATGGAAACCAGGTTGCTTTTCGATTGTACACCACCACCACTTCCACTGAATCTGCCTTATTTGGTTTGTTTTCTACATCTTTGTAGTTCTGAATAACAGTCACTCATGTTCAGATTGGTAATTCTATGTCATCAAAGCATTATTTTAGATTCAACAGGCATTATCTTTGAAAAAAATTAATATCAGGGATGTAAGAAAATATATTTCCAAAGAATCTAAGCAGCCTTTAAAGTTTTACTCTTCTCAAGAATCCCTGATCATCATCATTACCTTTGTCAATGTAAAATTTCTTGGCCTTCCCTGACACTGGTAAATGGGTATTTCTCTGCATCATGAGATGTATTCTTCAGAGACGAGATGGATTGTAGGCCACCACCTCTCAGCTGTTTTAGCATTTCTTGTTCTTTCACCTCCTAACCTTGGGGCTTCCCCACTTTGGACATTTGAATAGACCCACATTGGAAGAACTGAATGCAGACCTTTCAGGGTGGAACGAAACTTCTGCCTTCAGAGGCTGTATACTTCATCCACTCCAAGAGGAAAGTAAATCCCAATTTCAAAATCTTTGGAAGAAGGAAATTGTGTAATTTTCCTCAATAGACTGATATAATGCTAAGTAATTTATCTTTAAGAAATACACTCTTTATTTTGTCTACACGTTTCCTGCTTTTAAAATGTATTTTATAGGCTCCAGATATCTTGCCAACATTAGTTTATGGTCCACTGTGTATCCAATTGCTATCAACCTCTGTTACCAGAGAGAATTGAGCCACAGTGCCCTAAGGCATCCTTGTATATAATGAATTAACTTCTCTTCAGTGTATCTAAAATGGTACTATTTATGGGTCATTCATGGAGGAATTGAGAAAAAAATAAATTATTTTCTATATCCTTGGTTTAGGTGAGGAACACACGTTGAGAAAGATTGAAAAAAATGATAAAAACAATTTCTTAGTCTACTCATCTTCAACGTGAATCAAAACTTTCTTTTACCCTTCTCCTCAAAACTTTTATTTGCAATAGTGGAACCACATTTATGCCATTCTTCTGAATCTTCTCTACAGTTGCCACAACTTTATTTAACAGTGGATTCAAGTATCAGATATTTAAGTCTAACCATGTTTTAAACTACTTTTAGGCATAAGGAGTTTTAACTTTAATATGCACCAATTGTGATTGTTTATTTTAAAATTTTAGCTACCATGAAGGATTTTCTCTTTATTAGTCATGACAACTTTTAGGTTTAGGGGGAATCTACTTAGTAGTGATTTTTTTTCTTGAGCATTAGTCATTCACATTTGCCTCCAAGCCCTTCTTTTATGAAAAGGTGGAGGTGAAATGGGACCTCATTTTCAGAGGAAAAGCTTTCTCCCTTGCCTCTGCTTTTCTGTCTTATTGCCACTGAAGTGAAAGAGCCACCTCTGTGTTCCATTATCCAAGTGTTTTTGGAAAAGGCCAGAAAAATTAGTCCTTTTGTAATGCTTCCTGCCACATCAGCAGTGATCACTGTATTTGGAGTGTGATCCTCTTGGAAATGTAGTGGGGATAAAGTCATATTTCCCCAGATGATATTTGGGTCTGTCACCTCAACACAAAATTAAAAGAACTAAGTTACTTCCTTTCAGACTGACATGCTAAACAGGGCTTGGCATAATAAAAACTGCTCCCAATACTGTGTTCTATTTAGGATGATTGCTGTTTGTGGGGCTTTCTTCAAGATATAAAATTTAGGCTTAATGAACTCTAATTCCCCAAATTAGCTATTTCTCTTTAAAAAAAAAAGTACTTAGGTTATTTCATCCTCAGAAGCCTCTATACATTCCTTTCTAAGAGTAACAAAGTGCACAAACAATAAATAAAAGTCTGACTTTAACAGAGAATATGTCATTTTTTAATATTAGTAATAAAATGTTATTTGCTTTTATTTTCACCTAGGAAATGCTATATCACATTCTCTAAATTCTAGGAATTGGTTTGTTTTAAATACAGGTTATTTATTGTAGAAATCTTTCATCTATAATTTTTATGGAAAAAGGAAATAGTTTCTCAGTATGAAAGTTATGCAGCACAGTAATTTACAGAACAGCAGCAATTTGCTAAATGATTTCCTAGTGAAATGAAAACATGACTATGCCTCCTCAAATGCTTCCCACCAGGCCTGCAATAATTTCAGGCAGGTGATCAGCTGGAGCCCCTCAACTGTAACCATAAAAAGAAAAGGCAGGCCATTATGTTATATTATGGAAATGAAAGCATTACAGCATTCCGTTTTTGTATTTAGAGAGTCAAGATTTTCCTCTTGTATTTTTCATCCTGATGCTAATGACAGTAATTGGCACAAACCTAGGTCTTGTGCTATGGGTGGTTTTTGCAACAGAGGGGATGAATTCATACTAATACATTGACATTTTCTTTCTAAGTCATTTAATCCCTTCATGTGGCCATGGAACACAATAAAGCTAACTGACCTACCCAGAAATTGAAACTATAACCTTCATCAGTTTTGTCCCATGGTCCAATCATCTGAGCTAATCAGGCAAGTAACACATTGGAGTAAGAAACAGTTTGCCTCCAAAATTACAGACTTGCTGTAAGATACCTGAGTGCATCTTTTTTATACCAAAATGTTTCTGATAATATGTTAAGTTGAAAAGTAAGTATATGTAACTTAAATTTTCTTTTGTTAAAATTATGTAGAAACATATAGCCATATGCACATATTCACAAATGAAAGTGTTACATGTTTTGATAGATTCCTCTATATTTCTCAGATTGCCTACAATAAAAAAAAATATTAAAATGGTACAGTTTTTCAATAAAAGCCCTTGAATGGTTTGCAAATATCGCAAAAGCTATACATTTTCAAATCTGGGTATATTGGAGAATTATTAAGTAATTTGAAAAAGGGTATCTCTTATTGCTGCCAGCTAACATAGGCCTAGTGGGAGGTCCAGAAAGCAGCCCCCAAACAGTTCTGTGTTCTTATATAACAAAAATAAAATAATCATGTCAAGAAAAAATTATTTGGGAAACATATTGCCATGAAGAACTAGTTGCATATTACAATATTTTATTTCTTACCAAAATTCTTATGGAATTATGTAAAGCCCATGCATAGTTCAACATGTTAAGATAGTCATTGATGGAGTTAAAAAGCAGTATGGTGATTAAAACGGAAGACAGTGAATACATTTATTCATAAAATAATTATATTGGAAAGACAGCAAATATATGTATTCATAAGATTTATATTGGAATTTAATTAATTAAGTATAGGCAACTACATAAAGGTGAAGAAAGTTTGAAGGGAACCAAACTAGATCCAAATTACGGGAAAAAGTTTTCAAAGTCTAAGGAGGGAAATTTGTCTCATATTCACATATTAGAAAGTTAAGATTGCAATTAAAATGTAAACTACTAGTTTTGGCTTGACTTTCCCAGTTTTCTTTACTCAAATATTCCAGATTTTAACTTTACTGTCTTGTTTGCCTTAGGTATGAAACTTCTGTTTCTTTGGGCAAAGTACCATAAAATAAGGGCATAGGAAAATGCCTGGCCAGTGAAAGTGTTCTATAAACCATTTTTTAAAAAATAAAACAAATATGATGTTTAGATTAATTAAAGGAAATAAGAGCTAAAGAAGGTCGAATAAGGAATTTTGTTGAAATTCAAATGAAGGTACCACGTGGCTCTTTGAATTATCCTCCTCTTCTTCCTAGTTTGGTGGCATCTCCATAGGAGAAAAACCCAGGTTTTATATATATCTCAGGAGGGCTCAAAACCTCACCTCATATTGTAGCCCCATTTGAGGCTTATATTTTCCAATTGTGGTGAATATTTGGTGTTCATTTCATTTGAATGCTGACCCACCTTTTGGAAAAATAACAACAATAAATGAAAAACAGGAGCCCCTTCATGGACTACCAGTTAGTTGCTGCTGCTTTCCTGAGACCACAGGAGAATATGGAGTTGAATGACTTTCCCTCGTTTTGCATATCTCTCTGCATCCTAGCATGGTGGTCTACCCTCTCATGACATGTGTGCTGGAGAGCAAATCTTTTCACTTCCACCCACAGCACCTCCATTTCTATGGTGCTGGCTGTTCCCGCCAGGGCAGAGGCACATGCCCTCGAGATCCTATCATGCAGCACCGATATGGACAGCACCTTAGGCTGCCGCTCCGTCCAACTGCACACCCCCATGCAGAAGGCTTTGGTCCCCAAAATATTTTACTCTCGGTTGATTTGTTGTCAGACTGACAACTTTGATAATGAGCAAATAAAATTAAAAACTATCATAATACATTGCTTATTTAGGAGCCCTCAGAAATCAATTTCATATTTCTTATATTTAAAATAATCCCATGTACTTGATATTGTAAAAAAAACCCTAATTTATTATTAAAAATAATTAAAATGTATTACTTGACAAAAACAGGATTACCTTACATATTAATGATCTACAATTTGCTTTTACCATTTACTGTGTTCTGGACATCAATTCATGTCAGGGTGCATTATATTTTCTTAATTATTTTTATACTACTTTACTGTGTGCATATACCTTAATTTATTTAGCAAATTAATTATTGATGGAAGCTCACATTGGTTTTAGTTTTTAACTAAACTACTAGTAGTTTAGCTAGCATTTTTATGCATTGTATGTTGAAGTTATTCAAACAAATTCCTAAAACTGGAACTTCTGTATACAAAAGTAAGCACAATTTAAACTTTGATAGTTTTTACATTATTGCCTTCTAGAAATGTACTCCTTTATACTATTGCACATGTACACATAGTTATTATATGCATAAAATAAATTGTGACAATATATACCAACAACCACCTGCCTATTATAAAAACTTTTAAATGTGAGGTATTCATTCTACAAGCATTCGTTAACCATCCGCTCACTGCAGGGCACAGTACTAGTATTTAGGGAGGCACATGGCAATTGAGGATTCAGTCTTGTTTGGTCAGGTTGGTCACTACAAAGCCGTACCTAGAGCACAGTCACAGTGCAATATGAACACAAGCCCAGGGGTGCCCTCCACATGCAGGCATTACAACTTCCTTAGGTGACAGAGGTGAAAATTCTGTGAAATCTTTTCTCTGTGAATTGCTCTCTGGTAGAAGAGTAAAAATGTTTATATTTCATTTTATAGTTTTTTTTGTATTATATAGAATATGACGTCTATCATAACTTAAATCTTAGTAGATGAAACCAAAAAGAAATCTGAACAAATTAAATAGCTATGACTAGAAATAAATATTAAATACATATTTAAAAATATATAAATGTAATATGCCTGTGTGCCTTCTCTACTCTGTATATGCGGAAAGTTAGCAAATCTTTTCTTAATGGCTGTACATTTCTTGAATCTAGATTCAAGTCATATGGTAGGTGGGTTAGTAACACCACGCAGGCATGTCAAGGGCTAGGGCACTAGGCTGCCCTGGCATACTGTCAGGCCAACTGCTGGACTGCTGCTTGGCATAAATACAAATCTCCCCTGCTGGCACCTCATGTTCCAGGCTCCTGGCTGGGCCTTGCCATTTGCCCTGCATCGTTTGGGCAGGTAGGCAGGCAGGAAGGTACAACCGGGGATAGTTAAGCAATGAGGGGCTGCTGTGACCACAGCTGGTGCAGAAAGCCTGGCACACAACCCAGCCTTCTCCCTTCCTCTTCACTGAGCACTGCAGTTTGCCAGTACCTGAAATATATTATATGAAGATTCTAGTATGGTTTGCTTATTCAGTTTCTAAGTTGTTTGTTTGTTTGTTTTCTTTAATTTAAAATTTAATTATCCTTGTGCTATAGGGAGAACAAGATATTTCCATCACCCATTTTCCCCAAGGACATAGTGCACATTCTCATAGACACACTTTTAAGACACATCAAAGTGCTTCTAAATGTGGGAAAAGGGGAATAAATTCAGAATAAAGAGAAAATATTTACTATAAACAGCAGTTAACTATCTTACTATTCCAAAGAGGCATTCCTCTGCAAGGCAAAGGGGTCTTAAAAGTTGTGTATATGGAACAACACACCCGCATACATATTCTCTATTCTTGCTGGGAATATTTATTCAAAGTAAACAACCATTTTAAAATTCAGATGATTAACAGAGAAATCCTAATGAGCACAAAACAAACAGATTCTGCTCTTTTGCTCCTTCAAGAGCTGAGTCTCACCCCAATTTTTCTTCTTCTAACCTCATCTAGATTCCAACTGAGGGAGCCAGTGACCTAATTCTGCTCAGTTCTAATGCAACATGAGAGCAAATTCAGAATATCTCTGTACTGGTCTTAGTGGGATTGCAGAACCCCAATGTCGTTATCCTACTCCAGAGGTAATCCTGTAATCAGCTTGAACACCACTAGCCAGCCAGCCTTCTATAAGCTTATTGGAGAAGCATCTTTACCTCCTGTCAAGTGGTGACCTAAAAAGTTTAATCCAGTTTACATTTTCAAGGTCATAGTGGGCACAATGCTATCTATTTCGGCCTAAGAGAAAAGAAAATTGCTTGCTCTAAGTCTTAGATGTCTGTTTTTGTCCCTGTCCCCATCTCTCAACCAGTTGGTTCCTCTAAATGTATTAAAGGTTCACTTGGGCCTTATGTTTTTTTCTACATTATCACAAAATTTTAGCTCTTGTTTCAAAACATGTGCCCACTTGGCTCAATTTTATATTGAATGCACACAAAGCAAAATTTTCCAGTTCCCAGCCAAACAAGCAATGAGGCTCTAAACCAGGAATTTACTGATGTTCCCCAAACACGTGATTCAATGAGCAAAACAAAATGCATACATATAATCCTGGCCAATTTTCATACCCCATTCACACACACACACACACACACACCACAGCTAACTATTTTTAAGCTATGACTGTGACATGCATATTTTAAAATAATATCATAGTTTTATATAACCATATACCCAAGGTCTTTATTATTCAAGGTACATGAAGGTTGCACATTTAATCTTTAGCATGGTTGTAGAAGATATGATTCACAGGGCAGAGAATAGATAAAAATAAGCATACAGCAGCATGGTGCCAAATCATCAGAACTCAGCATCTTATCAACAAATAGAAGTCATTCTTCTTTATTTCTTGAGCAAAGCAGTTTCATATAAGATAAATAGCTTTCAGTCGAAATAGTCTTACATGCAATATGCATCTTTTTGACATGTATATTCTAGTACTACTTTAGACTATAAGATTAAAATAAGAAAAATCTCAGTGTTGTGTGTTGACAACAAACACTGGTTGAATCTGCATTGTTTCCGTTTTTCATCTCCCAGAATTCAGCTCAGTGTATGTATGTTTGTACAGTACTGGCTATATTATTATTAAATGATCACCTTCTAGTGGCCTTCATGTGCTGTTTTCAAAGCTTTGAAACAAAAATGATTTGGGGGTTTTATACATTTTAATATCAAACATTGAAAGTCATGTCATGCTTTGGAGATAATGTGTTTTGTTTTCAGAGATCAGGGCATAGCAGAATGTGTTTCTACTAGATTTAGGAGACTGGATTCTAGATATGTGACCTTGAGAAAGCTGCTTAGCTACTCTAGTTTTAGTTTCCCCATTTTGCAAAGGAAGAATTTGGGTCAGATGGCTTTTAAAATTACACCTAGTTCTAAAGTGATATCATCTATAAATCATTATTTTTTTTTGTTCTTGTTAACACAGAAAGTAGATGGGTGATAAGGGAGGTGGGATGAAGAAATGAAGTGGATGCCCGAAGTGGCCCAACCCTTTGGCCCTGGCCCTGTCTTCCCAGTGTGGGTCCCCGATGAACACTGTTTTATGGCTGAAAGCCTTGCTTACCCAGGCTCTCCCACCCCAATCGATTCATGGACTCTGCTGCAGTGCAGCCAGAGTAGCTTCCTGCCTGTCAGGGAGTCACGCTGTTACAAGGTTTCTATTCGCACTTAAATATTAGCTTCCACGTTCTGAAATGGAAACCTGAACTGAAGCTCTTAAGAAAACTGGTGAAGTAGTAGAAAATTTCAATTTCCAGATATTCATTGTTTTTTCATATTTACCAGTTTGCGCATGTGAGAGAAAGAGCTTGGATTTTTATAGCAGAGTGCCTTTGATTAAACTTCCAGCTCTGCTATGTATCAGTTGTTTGGCCTCTTTGAAATTAATCTCTGAAATAAATTTCATCTGTAAAATAGACAAAATACCTAAGTGGCTGGTATTCTTGTAAAAGAAAAACAATTATTTACAAGAGTTCAAAAATACTCTTCTCCCTCCCTCTACTTCAGCATCAAATTATTTTGGAGTGTATTGACAATGATACTGAATATTATCAATTACAAGAAATTAACTGTTTCTTAGCCTAAAAATTGCTTAGTGAGGAGCCATGTTTTGAAATAAGATATGAAAGAAACTGCCTCATTTACCTGAAAGGCTGCTGCTCAACTGTAAGGATATATTTACACTGAACAGTTTTGTTTAGGCTTATCCTCTTAAGTAAACTGGCTACTTTCTTAAGTTTGACCTTGTCTGCCTCTGCGGACCCTTCCCCCACTATTTTGCGTCTCCTAGTCTCCATAACTTCAAAGAATGCATATAAACATCTAGGCCTAAGGGTGCAATCAATTCTGCAGGTGTCAAATTAGTTGAAACTAATTTGTGAAAACTCTTTGAAAAGGATGAACATCTGTGCAAACTCAAGACAGCAAGTAAGAATAAAGTGAGGTACAGTTTTTAAAAAGTAAATTGCTACTAGATAAAAGGCCAATGTGTAATAAGTATGTGCTGTGCAACTATGCCCAGTTTGTGGGGCATATGAGAAAGGATGCAGGAAAGCCCACGAAGGGACTGTCAGGAGACTTGGGTCCTCCTTCCTCTCCATCTGGTCTGTAATTTGTAGGAAGTATAGAAAGCATAGCATAGCGCCGCAAACCCTGCTCCCTAGCTCTCCAATTCACGAGGTGCATGAGCTTGGACGAGGTACTTATCTTCCCACTTTCTCAGTAAAACGGGGACAGTATCATCTAACTCACAGAGTTGTGGACAGCATTAAAGAAGATAATTAATATAAAGACCTTGGCTCAAAGTTTTACTCAGAGAACATGTTCGAAAAATGTTAGTGATTATTATGAATATTACTTTGGAAAGAGAAAGTGGGATTGGATGATCTAAATTCCTTTCTATCTTTTAAAATTAGACACCTCCCCTTTTTTTTTCTTCCCTAAAAAAATACTCTTTGCAGAGTCTGGCACACCCTGAACTCAGGGTTTTGGGAGCCTGACTAGATTTAATGCAAAGAGGCTTCAGACTGGGCAATTGTAAAAACAAAAGCTATCCTCTTTCAAATCCAGTTGGTGCAGCCAATATTCTGCCTCAAGTGAAAATGCATGTATCACTCCATCTTCAGTTTATACTTACAAATACAGAGAACCATTTGAGAAAATAAAAGTGAATGCTGAATATTTTTGCAAGCTATTACAACATTTTGAAAGAGTACTATAAACACATACAAGATGTGACTGTATGGTAATGAGATGAATTTTCTGTGTGGCGCAAAGGCTCATTAGCTCAGAACCATGCTCTGTGCTGTTCTACGGTAGACGCCTATGACATTTCTCACTAATGGCTCATGCTGTCACTAAGTAGTTGTCTCTAACTCTCTCAGTCTTTGGGAATGCAGGTCCACTTACGTGTAAATTAATAGCTTTGCAGGATCTAAATGAGTTACCCAGAAAATGTTTTAGTTTTATGAGTCCAATAAGGGAAAAAAGAGTCTTTTTCCTAATTATAGACTTGATCAGAGTTGTTTTTTCCAAATAAATAAGAAAATACTTATTTTATGGGAAATAATGCTTTATATGATTCTCAGTAAATAAAATTGGGGCTTTGTTTTTAATGATTTTTACTATTTACATTAAGTAGTGATTATCAGCTACAGAGAAAAGTAGCAACACACTTACTTTCTTCATCAAGATTATCAGCAGCTGACAGTAACCTCATCCTGTCTTCTGGATTTGTAATATTTAATTCAATGAGATGACTCTCTTTTATATCCTTTAAGTCTTCTAGGGTCTCATAACCATTGAGTAAAAGTGTTGAGGTATATTCCTGTGGGGAGAAAAATATGTATAATATAAAGTAAATCAGATTTAAATATTTTAAGTTCTCCTTAGATTTAAAGAAAGTGTAGAAATGCATATGGAAACCAAAAGTGCCAGTAGAACTTTTGCTTGACTTTGTTTTCCTGGTGCTAGTTTTCCACATATGGACTCTAGGGCACTTAAAAGAGTATGTTGTAAAATTCTCGCCTTCTGGAAGGACAAACGTAAAGAAGAAATAATTACCTTAAACTATACAATGCTAAATCGTGGATCAATTAATTAGCTGGATCATTCGTTCCATTTGTCACATTTTCACTTCTCAAATAGTTAAATCGATAAAGTTAGTATACTCTTACGTCTATCAGTAAAATGCCTCTAAAAGAGTAAATAAATATTTCTGAATCTACATCTCTTTTTGCTTGATTACAAAAATATTTATCTTCATTAACTTCTCAGGTAGTTTAAAAAATGAATTCAAAACAGACACAATTCTATATAAAGAACTGACCTAGCATTTTGGTTGAAACACATTACATAAACCTAAGGAATTCCAGGCTTCCTGTTCAATTAAAAACTTTTTTAAGCACACAAGCACTGTGGTTGAGTATTGTTTCCTTTTCTCAACATGTATATTTTGTCCATCATTTGTATCAATATATGTTAGTTTAAAATTCATACGCTTCTGATTTCAGAGTCTATGTTATTTATGTAACCTCTGTTCCTTGTAAC
The DNA here is from genome assembly GCA_032199065.1 of Smutsia gigantea. Taxonomy (NCBI): domain Eukaryota; kingdom Metazoa; phylum Chordata; class Mammalia; order Pholidota; family Manidae; genus Smutsia; species Smutsia gigantea. The sequence goes on from JAVSCE010017542.1 coordinate 140,551, forward strand.
AGAATAAAAATGTAAAGTGTAGTTGAGTGTATTTCAACTTCCTCAAAAATTCCTTCCATTTTACTTAATCATAATTTCAATATCCTTATTTTGGTTACTAAAATTAAATAAGAGGAAGTATAAAAGTTTTAAGTAATCAGGAAGAACTTATTACCAGCCCCTTCTTACAAGTAAAGAGTAATAATTCTTTGAAAAATAATGTACCTTAGAAGGAGTACCAAGTTAGAATAGAGAAACTAAAATTCCCATCCTGACATAACCATCTACTATGGGTTCTTGAGTGAGTTATTTCATTTCCTTAGACCTTGGATTTCTCACAGGTCACAGAACAAGTAGGAGAGGCAGGATTCAAACTGTACTCCCTCTAAGAATAGCCCATTTTGGGGGTGCACCAATCCTGACAACATAAGAAGAACTAGATAGTGTGGCTACAAACAGGAATATAACTAGATAAATCAGGAATAACAGTTAAGGAAGGTTTAGCAGGCTCTTGCCTTGATGAATTTTGAAAACTATCAAAGTACTGCTGCATTAATTTTAGAAATGGATTGCAAAACAGTAAATTGAGTGAGGCTATGTGTATTGTATATACACACAATTTAACAAGGTAGATATTTCATAAATATTTTGCTAATATAACAAGTAGATAACTGGATTATAAATATGGACAACATAGCTTCCTTAATACAGGCATAATGATCACTATTTCCTAACAAATTACTTTTAAAACAGTTTTACTAAGTTATCATCTCTTGATTTGCTCTTGATCTCTGCCCTACAGAAAATAAAAATTTCTTTTCATTTTTCCTTTCAATTCTCTGGATTTTTACTTTCACTTTTTATACTCTTTTTATCATTATCATTTAGATGTTTTCTCTGGGCCTTTTGTTCTCATAGGTATTTTTCATTTTTCAGTGCACTTTCTGAACATAATCTCTACTGTCATTGCTAAGTACCATTATGGTTTAGTCCAAGGGAAGTTATATCAAGACCTGTCCTTGCATAATAAAAGTAATAAAGAGAAATAAGAACTGTTCTTGGAAAACAGATTTTCCTTTGCTGTAAGTTGTATGTTTTAACAACACTATACAAACACTGATCTATTCTCCTCAATCATTCCACCTATACACCACCAAAATCAAATAGGCCACAGGTTTGCTAACCTGAAGGTGAATCCTTTCTAAGAACTCTTGCAAAGTCTTGAGGTTTTCCCTTCCACCCTTTCGCTGCACCTTCATTTTCTTGGGGACTGCTTCCTCTTCTGAGATGACATCCACATAAATGAATTTGAAGTTTCCCACCTTATTATTCAACATTCCTGTCCACATCCCCATTGGCGTTTTGCAGATAATGTCTATGATGTCTCCTTTCTAAGAACAAAGAAATACACAAATCAGATTTCAGAAAACTCTGGTGCTATGACAATTGGTGGAAAGAATGAAATCATAGAAAATTAGAATAATGGGAGCATATGCTAAGGGGTTCAGAGATAACAGAAATAAATTTAAGTAGAAATTTCAAGGAAACTACTTAATAATAATAATGAAGAGAACTTCAACATGCTTGAATAAAATTTCCTACATGCATTTGATGACATGCTTATGTTTTTTATATCATATCAACTTATCAACATATTTGTAATAGCACAACATAAATTACAAAATAATTTTGCATACACAAACATTAAATAACTTCCCAAGAGCTTTAGAAGTTAAATTAATAGCAGAACCAGAACTCAAGCCTAAGCTGTCTAAACTCAAAAATGATGCTCTTTCTTTCATCCTGTCGAAGTGATATATATGTGGTAAAGCTCAAGCCATCATTCTGGGAGGGGCTCCCAAACGTGGAAGGGGAAGAAAGACAAGTCTGTGACTCTGTCCATGCTTTTAGTTCATCTGAAAAATTAATCTAAAGACAGTATAAAACAAACTAATCTAAAATATTGCATCCACCTAAAATAATGAAACTGTTCAAAAGTTTCTGTATACAAACTAGGTAACAAAAGTACATGTGCACTGAGGATAAATTATGTTACTTCACTATTCTAGAGAAGATAATGCTTAGATTGAGCTCCACAGCAAAGTTTGAATTGAAATATGAATGAACCACATTGGGATGGACAAACCAATCCTTTTTTTCTTTATTCACATCTAAAACTCTAATTAGCAACAGGCTGTTGGTTATTGTTAAGAGTAAAAAACCCCACAAGGGTATTTCTTTGTGAAGAAAATTGACTTCTATGCAAATACAGCGACTACATTTAAGAGTTATAGTTACTCCTTTGAGACTTATAACTTCCTACCCAAGAAAGAACATTATAGATTCTGATATTTTTTTCCACGTTTGGGGTATGCCCTCAAACAAATGGTGCATTAAGTCTGTTACTAAAATATTTTTTCCTGCTGCTCTGTGAATGTGTAGACTTCCACCTAAAACACATATTGTATTTTAATAGTGGAATTCAATGCAATTAAAAGATCTGGTCTTTCTGACTTGTGATTGTCTGACTGTCTGACCCTATGAGCTGTTCACCTAATTCTTCTTGCCTTTAGCTATAAGGAATCAAATCCTGGGCTAAGTGGGATCAGCTAAGTAGACTTGGAAAATTCCCCAAAACTCAAGGGGAAATGTTCCAAGCATGGCAGCTCTCTGATGCATTCTTCCAATTATCCTTTGAATTTGTAAAAAGTATACATTCCAGGAAGGCCCAAGGTCATCAAGCAAAGACCCAATTTCATTTTGCAAATGCCTCTTGATGGAGACAATAGTATTCAATCCTCAGCTATAACTGAGGGATTCTTATTGTGTCCTACAAGAGCTCCACAAACATCACCCTAGTTAGCACCAGTAGAGGGGCACTGGCATGGTATTACTGGGAAGATGAAAAGCAATGCTGAGTCAAAATGTGTTCAATGTACTCCCTTCTACTGCCCTTCCCCAACAATGGTTATTAGGCTACAATGTCATCCTTTCCCCAAGACTTAAACTTAGACTTCAAATCTTGTCATGGTAACGACTAAGGAGCTAAGTGTGGGGAACGGTGGTTTCCTCGTTCTCCAGCTGAGTTTACATTGATTTGATACCATAGAAGGGAGAGGGAGAAGAGCTGAACACTTTAAATGTTATTAATAATATCAGTACTTAATTACTTATAATTATTGGTTAACGTTGGTTTGGATTTGAAAGTATAGAAAGTTTATAATGATCCTTTAAGCTGTTGCACTTTTAGTTACTAAAAGGAATAATTTAACATCTATGAAATATTTTAGCACTAAACCTCTTTGTGTTACTGTAATAACTCCTCTCCTTTAGTGTAAGCAGGATTATGAAAATGATGGGTTTCACATCCTTGAATATGTTGTGTTATAGAACAGAAGGGACTATGCAGATATAATTAATGTCTCAAATTAGTTAATTTTGTAATTAAAAAGGAGATTATCTGATTGTTTCTCATTTAATCAGATAGAAGAGCTTAAAAAATAAAGAGATATGAAGCATGAGTGAGTCCTTCTCCAGCAGGCCTTGAAGAAGCAAACTGCCATGTTACAGAGAGGACCATGCCTGGCAGCATCAAGGGCTGAGAATGGCCCCCACTGATACCCAGCAACAAAGCAGGAGCTTCCTTTCTACAACCACAGGGAACTGAATTCTGTCAATAGCCAGTGAGCTTGGAAGAGGACCCTGAGCCTCAGGTGAGATCAGTCCCCACTGACACCTTGATCTCAGCCTCGTGAGACCTTAAGCAGAGAACCCAATCAAGCCATACCCAAACATGTGACCTACAGAACTGAGATAATACTTTTGTGTAATTTGAAGCCCCTGAATTTGAATTTGTGGTGATTTGTTACACAGCACTAGAAAATGAATGCAATGGATAAGAGCAAGGAGAGGGAATTCAAGAGGGAATATCATTGGGAGAAAGATGTCTGTCTACACAGGCAACCAACTTAAGCACTGAAGTTGCCTGGCTGAGTCTGGTTCCCAAGGCTTCTGCTCTGCTGGGCTCTTGTCTGCTATCTCCACCTTTTGTTCCTCTCCTTGGCTTCACTGTTGTTACCGCAGTAAGTATTAGGCAAAACTGGACACCTGCAGCAACCTGTGAGGCTTTTGGTCTTCAGAAAAATGTAGATAATTCTTTGTCTCCTGATAGGCTGTGATTCTTCACTATATACGTAACAGCCGCTTATGCTAATAGCCTCAACAGAGGGACCCTCTACTCCACCTCACATGTTTTATTCAAATTCATGCCACAGTAAACCATTCCCCGATTCTGTTGGGAAGAGCACACTCATTCCTCAGTTCCCGCTGCTTGTGCCTCTGTAAACAAATCATACAACTGCACTAGATAAACCATAAAGAAATATATGATGTGTACATACCTTGATTTTGAGGGAGTCAGTGTCATAGGGGCTTGGTGTGAAATCAGTATGTACTCTGGCACGGCCGCAGAATGGTCCAGAGTATGGGCCATCATCATCAAGTCGAAAGCTGTCCCGGTTACTTGTACCATCTGAACAACTTGTTATTCCACCTGATGAGGGCAGAATAGAGGTTAACAATTCTCATTTAAGGTTCCTAACATTCTGAACCATCATCTGGACACGGCTGAAGCATTGGACGACAGCCTCCTGAGGGGGTTCTAAGTTTTTGCCTCGTGGTCACTCTCTATAAAGGATTTCTGTCCTGTGAGCCATTCATGTGCTCTGAGCCTTTCTCTAGCCAATCTGGCCACTCTTTCCTCAATTACTAACCCAAACACACTCTCACTTCAGTCTCCCTAATCTGATACAGTAGCAAGTGAAGTGTTTTGAGCATTGGACACTTGCTAAAGAAGCAGACAGTATAGACTTAACTCCCTGTACAAGCCATATAATTGACTTTGTATATGTAAACAAAGACAGAAACCTATAACAATAGTTTGATCTTTATGTGCTATTGATTAGGAATGGTCAAAGCATAAGACTACAAGGCTCCCTATAATTTAGCCACAATGTAGCAGAATGCTTTTCTAGACTTCCTATTGTGTAATGCAAAGCCATTCTGAGGCAGCATCTTTACCCATAAAAGGTGGCACTTTTGCTTGTGCACGTGTGAGGGAAGGAGGACGTATGCTCCACTGTCTGTACTCTCAAGTGTCTTGAAACGTTTTAAACTGGCCTTTTAAAACTGCTCCAAATCCTTATTCCATGGTCCTCTGCCTTTCTGATTTTTGAACCTCACAGGAAAATGAGAAAAGAGATTCAATTTTTCTGGCCTGCCTGGGAGCGAGAATAGTTCCCAGTAGAAGTAACTCTTAATTTCCCCAACATGCTTTGCGGTCTTCACTTTCTCCTTCAGTGTGCCCTTTTGGTGCTCTGTTTGATGAAGAAACAGCCCTGCTTTCTCTACCATTCATTCAAATAATTATGGAATTAAAGATCTTTAAAGATGCTCCACATTGCATATGAACTGGTATAAAAGTGAGTTGCATCTAATCACAGAAGTCACACTGTACATGATAACAGCTGAGTGGGCCACCGACCCCTCACACACTCCCTTCCACGACTACCCCAAGCCCTGCGGTACATTCTATGTGGTACAGTCTAGACAATAAAATTCTACCCACATTCAGCATTACAATTTGGAACTTTAAAACTTACAGCAGAAATGAATGCTAATGAAATTTAAATTTCACACATGCAAAAATATATCCTTTGAATGTTTCTGCATTAGCTTTTTCTTTCACAAAATAACTATTCTACAGCCAATAGGAAAAAAAGAATAAAATTCAGGGTATTTGGAACATCTGGTCTCTGCGATCCATCTTCAAATAACAGGAGCAGTTGATTTAAAAGGAAATGGAAAATAAACTTTGTAAAAAACATTTTGAAAGCCCTAAAAAGATTACAGGGATATAACAGTGTACATATAAAAAGTTATATAAGGCACCCTGCAGTATCGGTAATTCCATCCAAATATTATAGCAGGTTACATGACTGAAATCTGAGTGATTTTCTTCTTAGAAACATTGTTTTTAGAAAAATCCTTGTTGAACACATGCTGATTCCTTTTGTCACCTAATTGGCGATATTCGTAGTATTAGTATGTAAATTAGTATTTACATAGTACTTCACTTGTTACTTACTAGTGCTGGATGGAGACCTAAAAAGTAAATGTCAGAACTGATGCAAATGTCATGCTTTTTTCTGAATATTTCAGGGAAAAAGGGAAAGAAAGGAAGGAGAAGGAAAAAGTGAGAAAGGGCAGGAGAGGAAAGAGGAAGGACTGAAGGGCGTGAGAGAGAAGGAGAGAGGAAAGAAGAGACAGAACAGGATTTTATTTATCTGAATACTTCAAGTCAGTTTAAAAATTTTGACTCAAAATAATGCTAATTCTCCCCAGAATACATTTTTATTTTAGCGATGCAGATTTAATCACACAAAATGATTTTGGATGAAATCATATCCCAAGAGCCCTGCCAATTACAGTGTTAAAAGTTTCAAAATAATACATAATTCTCTATATTATGTTATGTATCATTGTAATCAACAGCAGTTCTATGGATTCAACACATACTACATTTTCATTATTTCTGATAAGTAGATGGAACTTTGCTGCTAATTTGATAAACAAGTCCCAGAGAAGCAAATCATTGTTTTTAATTAACTTAACCCAGATCTCCCATCTGGGATCTGGTCCCTTATTCTGTGGCTTACTTAATGAGCTCTGTCCACTGTAGAGACTATCCATGGAATCACTGGCTTTTAGGGAGATCTTCTCTGTGTGGGTTCCAATCATGGGGTCACTGTTCCGATATGGGAGGGCATCCTCATCCCCCTCATCCTTCAGGAAAACACATCAGAGGTAAGTGCTAAGAACTGATTTCCATGGGGATGTTCTCTGTGTGCATTGATTTAACAAACAAGACGTATTTTAGCAAAAAAATACTTAGGAATACATCAGCATAAAATGTAAGAGTCATTAATCTTTAGTTTAATTTCTAGCAAAACATTTTATAGTATACTTGAAAAAATTCTTTAGATGAAACAGTCCACATTACAGAATTCAGCTGAAATTATAATGGTTCATTTTTGTACATTGGGATGAATATTCTACTATTTAATCAGAAATGCTAGATTTATTAACATCTATGCTTTATCTCTTAAAGCATTTTGATTTCTTTGTGTTCTCATCATCAAGTCACTACCATTACGAATCCTTTGAGATCTAATAGTACAAGTTTAAACTGCATAGTTGTGTCATGTCGATTATTTGCACCCCACCAGATCACTAGATATGAATCAGCCAACCTTCCCCTAACTCTAATCCCAGCACACTTTGCAATTCTAAAGCAAGCTCATCTAAGAAGCTTTACAGATCTCATACCGTGCTTGCCATCTAGTCAAGTGAAAAGCAAATCTTGCATAAAATTAGGAAAGACATACCATTTCAAAACAAATTACATGTGCTTCAAAACACCTCAAATGTTTTCCATATTTAGACAGTTTAGACAAAACCTATAACTTTCTTAATCATCAAAATGTAATTCAGTATTCCTCATTTTTAAGCATTTCTAAACATTGATCAAACTTTAGAATATACATATGATATACCCTCAGTTTGATTCTCTGCTTTTATCCATTCCTGTCTTCTGTTCAGTCATTAAACACAAGTTTATAGAACACGGTCTAAGAACCCGATACTTTTTTGGTACTTGGGGATACCATGGTAAACAAGATAACAGGATCCTTGCTCTAGATGAGGTACCTTTAAGTGTGCTAGGTTGTTTGTGTGTGCGTGCGTGTGTGTGTACAGCTTGAGGAGGTATGTGTAAACAAAATGAGCAAGGCAATTTCAGAGAATAAGTGTTATGAAGGAAATGAAACTGGGTAATATGAAAGGATTAGCTGCTGGGATTAGGGTTAGGGAAGGTTGGCCGATTTAGATGGAGGAGCTTCCAAATGCTTCCTCTATAAGATATGTATGCTCTGAATTCTTGACCTGAATGATAAGCAGCTGTAACTTATGTGAGGATTTGAAAACAGTTTTCTAAAAAAGAACAGCAAGAACAAAATAACTAAACTCAGAATTAGTTTGGGCTATGGAGGGGAAAGCAACGAGGCCAAGGGAACATGAGCTGAGTGGGAGGAAATGAGCTCAGAGAGGCAGACTGAGGGCAGGTCAAGAAGAGCTTCACAGACCATGTGTGGTGGCCATGGAAATGTGCCACTCAGATCTCCTGCTGCAAGAACCTTCTTTACTGATGGCTCCAGCACTGCCCCTCTGTATCCACCACTGATTGCACAGACGCCATGCTCTCTGCCAATGACTGAAACATTTGAGTCCATTTGGTGGAATGTGGGGCTTCTCCACTGGAAAACTTTGGTTCAAGGACTCCCCGTCAATCTGGCCAAAGCTTTCTCAGAACAGTGTTGAAATCTGAAACTTGGACCTGATCTTCTTTCTTGTTCCCCTTTATAGGTGTCAGACTTGCACTGTAATCTGGAGGCTTTTCCTGCCCATTTCTTCTTTTTCCTTCACACTCTTCTTTATCCTTCACAGGCATTTCCCCCAGTAAGTCTTTGGTGTGTCTGTTCCCTTCTCAGCATCTGCTTTTCAGAGGACCGGAATGACCAACCATAGAAAGGGAGTACACTGTAAAATCTTGACTGGGGTTCCAAATTCTACTTTTCAGAGATCTTTCTGGCTTTTAGTAGGAGAATGGCTTTTATGGAGGAAAGAGTAGAAGAAAGGAAATCAACTATGTGGTTCTTAGAGTAATCTAGGCAAGAGAGGTTAGTTATTTAGTCTAAAGAGGAATAGGTTACATGGAGATATTAGATATACTTAGAAATTATACTTAGGCTTTAGATATACTTAGGAATTAGAACAAAGAGGATATAATGATGAATTGTGAAAAGTGAGAAAGAAGGGATTTTGAATGATTCTTAGGCTTTCTTCTTTCTTTTTCCCTTCCTCTCATCTTTCCTTCCTTCCAGCCTCTAGAATTTATGACAGTGTTGTCTATTGTTATGGGAAGACTGGACAAGAAACAAATCTGTTTTTATAGAATTAATAATTTGGTTTTGGATATATTAGGTTCCAGATATCTATTATACATCTAAGTGGTTATATCAAATAAGCACTTGGTTGTGAAACTACAATAGATGCACAGAGAAATCGAAGTTAGAATAATTGTGAGAAAAAAAGTCATGAGACTGGATGAGGTGACTTAGGTGGAGAGTGTAGATTAATAGAGCATCTAGGAATAAGCCCCAGTAAGACTCAATATTTAGATGCACATGAAAAAAAGCAGAGCCAAGAAGGATGCACAAAGAAACCAATAAAGAGAATGTTTCATATATAATGAAATCATCACTTGCATCAAATACAGCAGAAAAGTAATGTAAGAAGAAAAAAAATGACCATTGGATTTGGCAACACAGAAGTCAATGCTGATTATGACAACTGTTTAATGGAAAATTGGGGACAGAAGTCCTATTGAAGTGGGTTGAAATGAGAATGGATGTAAGACATATAGATCAATGCAGTAGAATTGAGAGTCCAGAAATAAACCCATATATTTATGATTCATACATTTATGACCAATTGATTTTTGACAAGGGTACCAAGACAATACAATGGGGAAATAATTGTCTTTTCACAAATAGTATTGGAATAGTTGGATATTCACATTCAAAAAAATGAAGTTGGATTTCTACTACATACCATATAGAAAAATTAATGGATCATACACCAAAGCTTAAGAGCTACATCTATAAATTCTTAGAAGAAAACAAAGAAGTAAACCTTTGTAACTTGAAATTGAGCAATGGTTTATTAGATATGATACTAAAAGAAGAAGTGATGAAAAAGAAAATAGATTGGACTACTGCAGAATTATAAACATTTGTGCTGCAAATGATACTATCAAGAAAGTGAGAATACAATCCAAAGAATGCAAAAAATATATCATACAGCAAATCATATATCTAATAAGGGACCTGTATCCAGAATATATATTTTTTAAAAGCTTAAAACTTAACAATAAAAAGCCAAATAACCCAATTACAAAGTGGGTAAAAGATTTGAATAAACATTTTTCTAAAGAAAGTATATAAATGCTAATAAGCACATGAAAAGATTCTCAACATCATTAGTCATCAGGGAAATGCAAATCAAAACCACACTGAGATTCCACTTCACACCCATTTCGGATGTTTATCATCAAAAAGACAGGCAATAACAAATGTTGACCAATGTGGAGAAATTGGAACCATCATACACTGCTAGTGGGAATGCAAAATGATGCAACTGCTTTAGGAAGCCATTTGCCTATTTCTCAAAATATCAGACAAATTTACCATATATCCAAGAGAAAGGAAAGAATATTTCCACACAAAAACTTGCACACAACTATTCATAGCAGCATTATTTATAATAGGTGAAAAGTGGAAACAACTCACATGTCCATCAACTGAGGCAGGATTATAAAATATGGTTTATCTATAAAATGAAATATTATTTGGCCATGTAAAGTGATGAAGTACTGAAGTTTGCTATAATACAAAAGGAATATTATTCACATACTACATTTGTGATCATTCTGAGCCTCAGTTTCCTCTATTAAAGTACTAATAATACTTTCTTCCACCCAACTTCTGGGCACAGTTATTGAAGGGAAGACTAGATGCTGAAGTTCTTCATAAAGGAGATTTTTGTCTAGAAGAAACTTTTGGATATTATAAGCAAAAGTTAATAGAAAAATACAAATGATGTACAGAGTGCACTTACTTTTTCTTCAGAAAGTGCTTTGATGTACTTTTTACCCACTTTTTTCTTCATTGTCCAGGAAATAGCTCTCACTTTTTTCCCCAAACTTCCTCCATTATTTGAAGTTTTATTTTGTTCTCCACTTTCATTTATGGGCTCCCCTTCACATACCTAGTTGGAATTGTTTACAAAAGACAAAATTATGAAGCAACAAAAAGTACCAATCTGAAACACTGTTGGAGAAAAGATTCCAAATTTGTGGACTCCAAATTTTTCTGTGCAGCACTCTTCAATATTTCAAGGAATTTGTTCATAATACATATTTTTAAAGTTACCCAGCCCTGCTTACATGTGTTACAAACTCAGAAGGTAAAACTGGTGATGCTGAAGGAACTGCACTTCACATCTGAAATATTTTAGAGAAGTTAAGCTGTTTTGTTAACTGTAGAGTTATACTATAGCTGAACAGTAGAACCACTTTAGTCCTTCCCATTTTTAAGATGGACAAGATGGAATTAAATGCCAGGCATAATTAGTGATTATGTCTACCTAGATGAGAGATATTTTAGGAGGCTTTAGAAAGACTGTGGAACCTATCATGCTGAATGGGCATTAAGAGTCCCTCTTGCTTCTTACAGAAACTGAAATGGTCATGGTTATTTTCAAAGAAATTTTGGAGGTTATTAAATCCACCAAGATACTGCTTTTTTTTTTTCATCTTGCAGGTGAGTATACATGTACATTTCCTACATTCTCAAGCAGTAGTAAATATGAACTGGTCCAGCCATTAGTACGGAAATTCTCATGTAATTCACACACTATAGTAACCAAATTTTTTATTTGGACTGCTTCTGCCTTATGCTTATTAAGAAATCTTGTTAAACCAATGACTTCCTGTCTCAGAATAAAACTTTGTTCACAAGGTTCTGTAGCATAACATAAAATAATGTGACATAATATAATTAATATATTATAATGTAATACATATTATATCACATAGAGTGTATGTGAAATAAAATATACTCTTTACCTACCCTCTAGCTACTACTTAGATTTCCCTTGTTCACTACAGCAGTGGTTCTCAAAATGTGGCCCAAGACTAGCTGCATCTCCATCACTTGGGGACAATATGTGTTTTACAAACTCTTCAAGAGAATCTGATACATGCTGAAGTTTGAATACAACTATAATTAAGTATTGCCATGCTAGCCCCCTTGCTGTTTCTATTTCATGTTCTTATCAAGGTTTGTACTTGCTTTTGCCATTGGCTTTCACTAGATATTCACAAATGTCTTCCTTCATTCACCCAGGTTTCTACTCACAAGCCAAGTTAATAGGAGAGAAATTTTCTGATTGATCATATTACTTAAAACAGCCCACACTTGTCCATATTCTCTGAAAGTTTACCTTTATTTTTTCTTCTTCTAAACACTCAACATTACCTGATAATATATTTGTTCATTTGATTATTGCTTGCTTCTCCCACTAAGATGTATGTTCCATGAGAATAGAGATTTTATCTTTTTATTTATTCCGAGGGTCTAGAATACTTCCAGGAACATAAGTGAGCCTTAATATTTTCTGAATAAGTGAAGTTTCTCATGCAGAACTTTGGAGTGATTTTTTTTTTCTTGAAGAACATATTTGAGTTGTATATCCTTAATATCTCAGAGTTAGCAAGAAAGGACCCTTACAGGTCATTTAATCTAGCACTGTCCCCCTTTCCTGTTAGGTGGAAAGCCAGTCATTACTTGAATGTAAAAAAATCATAGGAAACTTCTCTTTAGTGAATTTGAATATTTTAATATGAAGGTTTAACCACATAGTTAACATCATTATTAATCAATATTGTGTTTTGCTTCATATCTTACTCCAAATTGACTTTGATAAATATGAATGGACAGCCAATTTAAACGCTCATTGTTCTTTATTTATTTCTACATCCAAGGTTATAAAGGCAAAGATTTTTTTAATTCAAAGCTCTGAATAAATTATAATTCAGAAACACTTAACATTTTTTAGGGTTTCCTTTTTCTTCTCTCTTTAAACCTTCTCTTAAATCTTCTCTATCTTCATTGTAAAATTAAAAACTAAAATAAATAAGACAGTGTACTATTTTATTACTACCTATGTTAACTTACCATTGCCTAGCTTCGAAAAAGTACCACAAATATTTTTAATTTCAGGTTTTTCTGTAATTCTTTAAAGAAGCTTCAAAGAAACCTCCTCAACATATTTTTAATTTTAACATTTTCTGTGCTATTTTCTTTCATAGCCAAAATCACAATTGCATTTAGATACTAATTTATGATTGTCATTGCCTTTTAAAGATCTGTCTCTCCCTCTAACTCTTGGCTTCATGAAGTAAGAATTTTCACCAGTTCTGGCAATAATTTCTGTGTACCTAATGGAAATCCTGTCATACAGTAGGTGCTCAATAAATATTTATTGAATAAATGAATGTTGATTGCTGAATTTGTAAGTTACTTTATCAGCTTCACTAAATTCTTTCACAGATTACTAAGCCACCATTACTAATCAATGAACCTGAATGAGCCTGAGCTACTTTCAGTTTAACTGTCAAATTATAAACTAAATAACAGTAGAATATATCTGTGTATGATTATGGAAATTTAAAAGTTATGGAAGATGCTAAAATTAAATAGGGCTTGTCACTATATACATATTACATCGTATTATTGAAAATTATGTAGATGTGGAAAGACTATCTAGCTATATATGTTTATCCATAAGCACTTGTATATAAATATATAGATGGATAAAAGTGGAAATATATATGTGTATGCATATATTATAAAAGGGGATATATTATACACAAATGTGTATATATGTGTTAGTGGAGTTATTTATAAAGTAATAATAGATGTCATTTTATTTCCATTTCTTTTGTCCAGAATATCCATTATTGAAATAAAAAATTTTAAAATATTATAGATAGATGCATATGGGAATCTGAAAAGTATCCTGAGAAATTAAATATGATAAAGGGAAAAATTCTTTATAAAAATATAAAGATATACTAACTAGAATGAATAAGAAGTACATAAGATCTAAAACCTATTGATTTAAAACAAATGTATCCTATGCAGGGTCACTGAATTAGGTTTAATGACAAATATGTATTTTTAATTTTCTCAATATATATCCCTCTTCTCTACTATTTTATTAGTTGTTACACCTTTCATTAATCACTTATTTATAGTTGTTGCTTTTTAAAGATCTGTCTCTCCCTCTAATTCTAGGCTTCATGAAGTAAGAAGGCTCATAGTTTATGAGTCAGAATAACTGAAAGGCAAACTCTGGAGTCAGACAAGACACTGAGTCCTGCCTTTGTCATTTATTTACTGTGCAAGTTATTTTACTCAGTGAAACATATTTCTTCATTGGTAAAATAGGAATACTAACAATTCTTTCATTATAGGTAGGTAAAGTGTTTATTTTAGCCTTGAACTTACATCATAATAAGTGCTCAATAAAATGTAGATATTGTTATTATCATTATTTTTAGTATGTAAACTTAATTTTATTGGGAGCTTTTCATAAGCTTCCTTTAAAGTATTCATAGTTTGCACATGTGTATACAATGGTCACCTATGAGACATTTCAGTGCACGTGGTAGAAGTGTGAGAGTGCAATTCAGCAGCCATTTGCCCTCATTAACAAATTTACAATTAAGCCACTTAATTATCTCCTAAATTAAAGCAATTACAACTTACATAAAATTTAACATATATATTGTTTACGGTGGAAATTCTCAGAAAATTTGGGATTGCCTGTGTCAACTTTAAATTGTAACTCTTTTCTTAAGTTCATGTTCTTCCTGTTCCAAATCTCTGTCAGGCTTCTTAGGTAGCTTTTTTACTTTTAATGTCCAGCTTGGTACTGGATACTAAATAATTGTTTGTTTACCTATCACAAAAGTATATTCAGGATTATGATTTCTAAATATACTTATTTTTCTTACTGGACTTTGCAAAAGTGTTATTGCTTTCATAATTTTTCATAATATATTTGCATAACATTCATAAAAACAGAATAAAATACTAACCTCAGTTGAATCACCTGGTTTTGATAAGGAATTATTCCGAAAACGATCAAAATTCCCAAAACTGCTGCTGCGCTATAAAATAAGAAAGGAAAAGGAATGGAAATTTAGGATTTGTAATTTTCACTGGTAAAAGCTAAGTATATTAGCTTATGGTTCAATAAGCATCAGTCTCTTGCAGATACAGGATTAAAAAACTTTTCTTTGGAATATCTAATGGCACTGAAAGTATAACTGTTATTCACAATATAATATTTATAGTTGATAAAATGTCTTCATATGTTTTATGTTATAGTGTGAAGAAAGTCTATTAAATTATTTAAAATTTATAGTGTTACTTTTGCTTTTGGGAATGGCAGCTGAAGAATCTATGAATTCTAAACTGAGCCTTCTTGGAATGAGCTAACCACAAACTTATTTCCATGAGGGAATGTCATGTATTATTAACCAACAAACTAACGAATAAACAAATAACAACAAAACAAAAAAAGCATTTGAGTAGATCTACTATTTGCCTCAGAAAGATCATATTGTCAAAAAACCAAAAATGAACACAAATGCATTTCCCATTATTAACTTGATCATTTGTCACTCTATACTCAATGTCAGAAAGAGAAGGTATACACATAGATCTATTAATAAATTAAAGCAGCATTTAGGCATGCAGAGTACAAGCTTGGGAGTAAAACTGAATGTTTCCACATTTAACGTGGAATTACAATGAGACCTCTGGGTCAATTTCATTCACTCTGGGTTTTGAGAAAAGGCTCTGTATGTTAATAGAAGATGTGTTCCCTTGGATATGTTTTGCCTACAGAGCTAAATTTTTATTCATATGTATCTCTTTATAGACAGGTAATTATAAACAATACCTAATTTGTTACAAAGTAAATTATTCTACTAAAAACATTTTCAAAAATCTTTGAAGTCATTGAGTCAAAAACTTGATATTTCCTATCTATTTAATTTCATGCATTATTTGGAATGGTGAATAGCCAATATTATGCCCTTTATGTACCCATAAGTCCCAAGAATATGCTCCATCTTAAGTACTTTATCTCATTTCAAGCTTATAATATTTTTCAAAATAAGCTGGTGGTTCTGAAAAATAACCTGGTAATTTGAAAAGTTAATAATGGGAGTCAGTAATCTATACAACCTCGTGTTGTCCTTTCAGAAGTCATAGCCTATTTTTGTTCAAGCCAGCTTAAAAGGATCTTCATCCTTACAAGCACTCTTATGCTCATGTCTCCCCACCAGCTATCTTAAAAACTCTGTTTCCTTTTTAAATGAGCTGAAATAAAAAAAAACCTGACATGTGACAAGGGGATAGCTTGATAGACAGTGTGATACAGAATATCATCCCAAGGATGACTGCTGTGTTAGACACAATTAACGCCTTTTGCTGACTTGCCACCCCTGCTGAACAAGTCCTTCAGCTGTGGCAAGAGGAGAGAAAGAGAAGGGCTAAAATTGAGAACCGTGCCTCATGGAAATTCAGTCTTCTCAGGCAGAGCTTACTAACCTAGAGTGATTTCTCAGACCATTAATCACTTCAACTTGCCTAGTAGGTATTGCCATGAGGCTGCCCAGTCCTGCTTATAAACATTCTGAATACAGGGAAATCTGTTTCTCTTTTACATAGTTGAAACATCTCATGGCCTATTGGAGCCTATGCCGAGGGCAGTTTTGTAGCCTACATCAAGCCTGCATCCTTCCTATTACATATTAATTAGAGTTACAGCATGATTTCTACCACTGGGTAATGGGGGTCGTTTTGCCCAGGAGGGCACATAATAGGCTCACATCAGCATTTCTCTACAGTATCTTCTGCCATTAAGTAATCAATAGTCACCACCTTATGAAATTAATTCTCCCCCCCTTATTATATCAATACAGGGAAGCAGATTTAGGAGTAGTGGTTTAAGTTTTCAGGACTATTACTTTGGGTTTTGTCCATCATCTCATTGAGAATCACTCAACAGCTTTAAGCCAAAGGAATATAATATCAATTCATGCTGAGACTCACTTAAGAAGGAAATCTAAGTATTTAAATGACATTTTAAAAATTTCATTATTCTCTAGTCCAAACATTAGTGACTTTCTGAGATGGTTTTATAATGTTTAGGTTACGGCTTATGAGGTAGGCACAATGAACATATTTATAGTTTCTACTCCTGTTAAGTTTCTAATGTAAAGGTGAATCATGTGAAAGCAAGTTGGCTTCTTAGAAAATAACCTTTATAAATGAGAATGTGTGTGTGTCTCTCTCTATATATAGAGACACACACAATCTTTCCTTGTGTAATTAGATATGTTTTTGTAAAATGGCACAGCACTGGTAGAGGGTAATTTAACAAAACTAGCAAAATTCAATATATATTTTCCCTTTGACCCAGCAGTTCCATTTCTAGGGATCTCTACCAGAGATATACTTGGATATAAATTGATTTACACATCCATATTTATTGTAAAAACTTTATGTTATAAAAAAGATGTAAACTCTATTCTTCATCGAGAGGGGTTTGATTGAATAATATCTGGTAAATCCAAACAATGGAACTGTGAGCTGCTGTAAAAAATTTTAATATATCTCTTTATACTACTATGGAATTATTTGTAGGACATAGGATAAGTAAAAAAAGTCAAGTAGAGAAAAATGTACATAGTAGGTTACCATTTATCTAAAGGTGTAAATATATGTGTGTGTTTTAATACAGGCAAATATATATATTCCTTCTTAGAGAAATATGGCAAAATAAAGTGAAAAGGAAAGGAGAGAAAATAGACTTTTCTGAATATATCCTGTTTTGTAGATTTGGCTTTAATACCATGTAACTGTTTCATAGTTATAAACAAAATTAAATAAAACTGAAAACAATCTCTAAAAGTTCCAAATAAAAGTGAAACAAATGAACTTAATTTCATATTGAATTGTTAGCTTAGGGAAATTGTCAGTGATTTTAAAAAACAGTAATTTGTTCAAAGGACAAAAAATCATGACAAATTAAATTTTAATCTGTTTTCAGTAATCACATTGTTACTAATAATATTGGTATCATGTCAACATTGGGTAGAAATTGAAGTAAGTAATGATATTAATGACATTTATAGTAAAAATTTATGAGTCAAAATTCTCCTCTTGTCATACTATAAAGCACGTAAGCTTTCAAAAACTCTTGGGGCCACGTCAAAATGACACAGGGGCCAAGTTGAGAAAATTCTCACTGGGTAAGATACTAAATTTTAGTATCAACAAGAATAACTCAACTACATTGAAATACATGTAATATATCAAAATTCATGAGTTAATGATGATACTAAAAAGAAACAATTAAGTGGTCACCTTTGAAAACATATTATGAAAACTGGCAAGTAAAGGGAAAGGCAAACATCTAATCTGCCCCTCTTTATAAAATACATTTCAGAGTAAATAAATAGGGAAAATTTCTTTCTTTATGCATGTGCATTATGTATTCTAGCTAATCAGTTAAGAATGATTACAATTACAAGATCACCAATTGGCAAACTCCTAATGCAATAGTGCATCTATGCAATGATGATCAATGGCTGTTAAAGTTACAAAAAGAACCAGAATATGTACTTCATAATGACAGTGCCTAATGCCATCAATGAAATATTCTTTAAAAAAAAGCAATCACACCAAACTCTGTATCTAACTATCAGATTATAGGAAATACAGAGACAGAGAAGCATGTTAAGTGACATGTTAAATGACACCAAGAGGATGCAATTAGAAAAATCTAGACAAATGGAAAATCTATAGGACAAATAACCTGGTTTCTTCAACTAATCAATGGAAAGAAAAGAGGAGAAGGAAAATATAGATTAAGAATCTTAAAGCATCCACAACCAAATATAATCTATGATCTTCTTTAGATATAGATCAAATAATCCACTCTAACAAATCATCCAGAAGACAACTAAGGAAATTTTTAAAGTAACTACTTATTTGATGATATTGAGGGAATACTGTTATTATTTTTTATTTGTAATTCAAAGTAATCTATTGAGGGGCAGCAAGGGTGTGGGCAATAAAGAAGCATGACTGGCCATTATTTAATGATAAGCTGAATGATGGATATGTGGGGTAGATTGTGCTACTCTATTTTTAAGTTCCCTTAAAATTTTCCACTATAAAATACTGGGTTAAAAAAAAGCAATGTACCTTTTTAATAGGTAAAAATAATTTACAAAGAGGTAATGATATTTGGGAGCAGACATTATAGGGGCAAACTCTGTACCTTCCTCTCAATTTTGCTATGCACCTAAAACTGCTCTAAAATTGGTCTTTTAAAAAGAGTTAATGATCACATCATTTTCTAAGGAATCAATAATAATATCATTAATATTTCTTAGGTCATAGTTGTTTGGAAGAACAGACATATTTAAGGAGAAAATAAAGCTTTACTTTATAAATTTGTCTTAAGACAACTCACCTTCTGATATAGATGTATGTTGCTGGACTGCCTCTGAAGTCTATCTACAATTACTGGTGCAGAATACCTTTTCCACATAGCATACAAAAAAACGGTGCTGAACAAGTGTCATTTGGAGTGTTTAAACATAGTTGTGTATGTGTGTCCTTACACAAAACAATGACCAATATAAAAGAACTTAAGAGGACTCTTTTTTTTATTAGTCACAATTCTTCTTTAATATAATGATTCTAATTATTACAGAATGTCATTTCATTATATAAAGCTGCCAGTGTTCTTGGAAATCATCTACTCCTTCTCAATGAGGAAACTGTTATAGGAACCAGAACTTGCAAAAAAAAAATTCCCTTTTTCAATTCTGCATCTTGATGCACTCTCCACTATGCCAAACTATTACAAAGTTTTGATCCATCTTCTATTTTCAAAGAAACTTGCTATCTGAGCAGGCTAGACAGTGTGGACCATTAGCTTGATAGGAGGAATGGAACTGAATAGGTTTCTTAAAACAATGACCAGCCTAAATTTATCAACTGGAAGGGGAATTAAGGAGGTCTCCTTTTTGAAATGTAAATCAACCTTTTGACCAAAACTAAAAGAACCTGACCCTTATTTTCATTTCTTAACCACCCACGAAATTTTGAGGTCTTCAAATAAAATCTTATCTCCAACATGACTTAATATTTGGGTAAGGCACTGGTGGAAAAGTTTCACAGTCTATTTCAAAGAAAAAATTTGCATATGTGAGTCAGACATCCGCAGTATTTTGAAATATACTGGCAAATTAAAAATTACACATATACCCTGCCAATGAGTTCTCACAACTTCTAAATATTGCACACAGAGCATTGGTTAGTAATATGCTACTGAAGATGAGAATTCTCTTTAAGTATGCACTTGCATGAATATTCTAGAATAAGAGCATTCTAAAACTCAATAAACTTGTCAGCCTTTATCCAAAGGCATCTGAGGATTTAATTGTTCTAACTAATTCAGGTGCTGAACTCCTGAAGAGTGTAAAACAAATTTAACTCACTTAAAATAATCTGTTAGGATTGCCTCAGAGTTTACACTATCATGTGGTGTGGGGTGTTAGGAGGATGAAAACTAAAAGACAACCAGAGCACAAAACACTAACGTTAACACTATCATTTTATCTTGCATAAAGGCAATGCAATGCCCAAATATATGTCATTGCTCTAAGTATTTTTAATGCATATCTAGACTCTTAGAACAAAAGTTAGTCTACTTGATCCCTCTGGTTCAGTATCTTTTCCATCAACAGCAAAATATCTAAAGGAGGTGCAGATTCTGACTCCACTGTCGTGTTTTAAAGTGTCAAAATTTCCATGCTAAACCTTCCCTTTCAGAAGTTTACGTGCCACTAGAGATGTTTTCTGCAAATTGAAACTGCCTCAAATAAATTACTCAAAGGAAAGGAACCAGAACTTAAAAAATCAATGTAGTATGATCATAACCTGAAAAGGCAGTTATTCATATCAGCCTATTTAATGTAACAAAACAACTTTTATGAGTAAAAAAGACTTAAATATTTAAAGTCCTCAACTGCATCTCTACATGATTTATAACCATTTATCAAGATTTACGTGCCTCTACAGAGTAAGTTATGCTGCAGTTTTAGAAGTTAAATAGAAATTTAAGATATGGAAAGGGGTTCTTAAAATAATATTGGTATGTGTTAAATATCTTTTTTTCAGGTAAAAGTATAATGTGGTGAAAGTTTAGTCACTTGATATCACCAATTCTTATAAAGTTGTATAGAATAAAAAAGGAGAGGAAAAGCTTTTTAAAGTGCGGCCATTTGGGCTCTCCTGAGCTGCTCAGCTTCTTTTCTCTACTGTAAAACTTCTGCTTGGCTCACCCACTCATATATTACTATTTCACTTCTTTCTCTTCCTCTAACTACTAAAACTATAAATAATTACACTAAATGGTAGCTCTTGATCCTCCTGGAATTGTTTCATTATACCACTGGTTCCTTGAAATCTTTAAGAATTTCTCCAGGGGACCCACTCTATAGCCCACATATGCTCTAGCCCTTGTAGCTTTTCTGACTGCCTTTAGGCTAGAAAGCAGATGTGCCAGCAAAAGGCTCTCTTTACTTATGTCCTGTGCCCCTGAGGATCTGTTCTGGTTCTGCCTTTGAACTCTCCACCTGCACTGTTGGAAACCTGTATTTACTCACTTTGGGGAGTTTGAACACAGTGCAAAATGTAATATACCACACACACACACACACACACACACACACACACACACGCACACACGCACAGACACACAGTCTTTCAGACTCCACATCTGCTCAGTCCTTACTCCAAATCTTTGTTGTAGGCATTTATTTTCATTACTGCTACTCAAATACATGTTTATAATCCCATTCCTGAGCCCATGCACTAACTTTCAGCAACTCAGTCCCCAAACTTTTGCCTGTCTAATCATCTAAGCTCACACCATTAGACTAATTTTCCTAAAATACCACTTCTCATATTTTCATTCTCAAAATGTTAATCTTGCACTATATTGTTCTGATGGTAACTGAGAGTTTGCACCATGCCAAGTAGTTTATCTATAGTTATTTCATTAAAGAAACACAGTTCCTCTCTGAGCTAGGTATTGATTTCTCCAGTTTAAAGATGAGGAAAACTGAGGTACAGAGTTTCAGTTCTTCCTTAGTCAGCAAAGTAAAGCCCAAGCTCTTTGCACATTCAATTCCCTATGGTATCAGGCAGTGGTAGTGAATAGGATTAGGCAGAATTTCTGACACTTCTTGATGGCCAGTATGGACACACTTATGTCTCTAAGCTGTTGCTTATGGTGTTTGTTTGTTTGTTTGTTTTTCAAAGAATGTCCTTCCTCTTTTCTTCCACCTTCTCAAATCCAGCCCATTCTTCAAGGGCAGGATCAAGTTTTACATTCCCTATGAGACCACTTGCTGATGCTTCACTATTTTACCACACATTGATGCTCCTGCTCTAAGTGCTGTGGTACCTATGGAGAGAAACCCTACAACTGTGAGCCTTGGGAAAACTGCAGCAGAAGAAAAACCTCACATTACTCTTCAAGTTATATGTCCAAAAATCATATATTTAACAGTTACACGAAAAGCAAATTATAAGTTAATCACATTCTAGCCAAGGAAAATTGTTTGTGGATGTTTAATTAAAGACCATGATGTTCTGCATTACGCAGTCCAACATAAATATACTAAATGGTTTCTGTGGCTAAACATTGTACTTGGGGTTAGGCTGTTTGTATGAATAGATAAGAATCTATCCTGGAAAAATTTGTAACTGTCTTGGTGCCATCAACCAAATGACTTGAACCCATAGGAGCTAAATAGAGCCATATTCAAATGAATGGTATACAAATATGGAAGCAGTTCCTAAAAGCAAATTATATTTATATGCAAATAAATGAACTTAATAATGTATAATTGAAGTCATCCTAGAAATTTATATTCATCCACTGACAAATACTTATTCACACTGACTACATAATACATGAAATGCAATTTGTGTTCATATGTCTATATGTATACTATTTCAAGTCAGTCTAAAGAAAGGTACACTAAAATGATTACAGATTTTGGAAGTGAAATTAGCTGAAATCAATACTTTGAATTTGCTTAGTTATCTTAAAATTTTATTTACCCTAAGAGATTACACAGTTATTGATTGATAAACTCTTTAGAAATCACCCCATCCAAAAATGATGATTGCTTAAAAATGATGATAAAGTAATAAAAAGGTGATGGACCACACACTGTATATTAAAAGGAGCAGTGGATCACAAAAATGTGTCTAATGTAATTATCTCCCAAACTCTTCAAGCGAGAGAAAGGTTGTTTTTAGTGAACATAATTTTGGTCACTAGAAAAGTGTTATATATTCGGTAAAAGCATATTTCACTATGATTTTTCCATTATCTAGATGAACTATTTCTTGAAACCAAAATTGGCAAGAAGTTTTCAATTCTTACACTGGCACAGAGAGTTTGTTAAGAACTTCATACAAAGCTGGGTTGAGAAGGGCTCTGAAGCCATGTTCAGGCTTAATTAAATTTTAAGTCCTGATAACTAGGTCCACTGTTGTTACAGAAGGTCGTGTATGACTTAGGAAGATGGTGGGGAGAGAAATGAGGAATCATAGGTGACAAGTTTCATGCATTTACCATTCTCACCCTAAGATAAATAACTTCCCCTGAACAATTTTCTCATTAGTAATTTTGTTTTCTAGGTGCCTTAATAGAGAAGGTGGCACCAAGGGTGGATGATTCAAATTTCCAGTTACAAAAATATGTATTATCCTTCCATAACTTTAGAAATTAACTTTCTTTTGTGTTCACATTAGATTTTTTTCTACTTACAACCAAATATTAAATAATATTTAACTGTGGTCACTTAATTATCAACCATTTTAATCTATAACTAGACTTCAAAAGCAAATAACTGTGCAGTTATTTATAATAATTAAATAATTTTCTGTGCACGATATGGCTTTCAAAAGAAGATAATATTGTATATTAAGGTAAAAGAGGGCAACAGTTATTTAGGAGAATAACTTTCAAGTACTAATCACAATAGCTCTTACTACATTGACCATAATCTTCAGTATTAAATATTCTGGTTTTCTTAATAAATGCCTGATTCTTCTATTTGTTCTACCTAATAATGAAATTATATTATATGCATTATGTGTAGTATCATTAATCTAAAAAAATTAACTATATAAAAGAAATTTTGTCTATTCAATTTTATCATAAAAGGGATTTGAAAAAAGCAAAAGTCAGCTACATTAAACTGAATATTCTTGCCTTTTTAAATTTTAATAATTAGAGAAAGTCTTGAAAATATTTCATTAGTTAACACATAGTGGAAGAATGTACAATAATTTAAAGCCCATTAAGATACTTCATAGCCTATTTAATAGTTAAATATGTTGACTCAAACTTTAAGTTCCTGAACAATTTCCTAACAGGTTTACCAGTCAGATATTTATACCACTACATCCAATTACTCCTGTTTTAAAAATAAAATAACCACAAAGAGGCAAACATTCAAAGTACCCACTGTGTTAAAATCATGATTAAATAAAGGAGCGAAAATTAACTTAGGCACATAGAATCCATCTAATAATTTTTCTCATCGAATTCTCTAGAACCAAAACCCCGTTACCTCCATTAGTCTTAAATGTCCTCTGCATTCCTTTGGCTTCTTGGGATATAATAACCTTTCCTACAGGTCTCCCCAAGGGATATTTTAGTCATGCAGTGATCTCCTTGAACACAGTGATGACAAACAATAAGCTAATTCTCACAAAGTTTTTTTTAAGTCATTTTTACTACTTTTAAATGAGTGTGTGTGATGCATGATTTTGGTCACCCTGATTAATGGTCACCGCCAGCCCCGCTTCGGGAGCTGCAATGTTTCCATGAGCTTCCCTCCAGCAGAGCCCGACCATTAATCCAGTGGCATATGTCAGCTCAGCAGAGCAAGGTCACTCTTCTGCTTCAAGGGGAACCTTTTTAGAAATAATAAAACTGACAGAAAGTTCTTTTTTGCATGCTTTATGCCACCTGAGGTTGAGTGCTGCAGTTAATATCATAAAGCTTATAAACATTCCCATCTTAGGCAGCACCCGCTGCCACTATGCTTAGGAATTTAAAGGTTTTTTTTTCCTAGTAAGAACAGACATGTTTATGTGGGGCAAATATACAGTATGTAATCCCAAACAGGGAAAGAATGGTTGGAAAAAAATAGTAGTAAGCTCATGCTAAGATATTTGGGTTCTATAACTTCCTCATTACATTTTCCTTTCAGCAAATTTGGATCTGGCTCTATAAATATTTTAATATATTGAGGGGTTAATAGTGATGCTAAAATGTAATAGTAGTGGTAGAAATGAACTCAGTTTATGATAATTCCTAAACTTATAATATAGTGTTTGATAACTGTTGACTATCTTTGAAGGAATTTTCTTTTTAAAATCATAAATATTTGTTTTAATTAGTATTGCTGCCTTAAAATTGATAATTATAGTAATTCATAATCTTAATTTGAAATTTGTAGAATGACCTTAGAAAATATGATAATGTAATGACCATGAAGAAAAAAAAGAATATATACCCATAAGCATTACAAAATGTATATATTTAATTACTTATTTTATTTAAAAAAACAAAGTTGTGTATCTGTAACTGTGTGAAATATTCAGGAAATATTTAACCAAATATCCAGACTAATGCCATTATCAGTATGAATTATAAAATAGAATTTCGTACAAGGTAAATCTGCCTTGAATCTTACTCCAGGAATTTAAATTACTAAAATTATGAAAAATACAGGAAGGAAACTTCATTATTTAGGTGCCTTCAGTTTACGTATGAAGAGGAAATGTGGTACAGTTGAGAAACCAGGCCCATTCTTCTAGGAAGCCGGTTCCTTGGCCAATCCCACTGGTCAGTGTCAGGCCCTCATTTCATATGTACAGGAACTTTTATTTTTCAAGCTTGCAGAAATAAACAATCTCAGAGGGACTGACTTAAAAAAACAGGTAAGATACCAAAAAAGGCAATACCAAGTATAGATTAGGTATGAGAAATCCAACTGCCAACAAGAATGAATTGCTGACTGATTAAAATCCCCCCCTAGTGGAAACACTGCGTGGGATGCAGGATCATTGTTGGAAGTTTGGTTTGTGTACCAGAGTCCCAGTAAAGTGAATTAGGTAGTGTAGAGGGCCAGAGGCACTAAGTTATAATAGCCTGAAGTACATCTTACTTAAGACAGTGAGTCTGCTGAGCCAAATGAAATATTTGCTTCAGCCAATCTAGTGGTTCTGCAGACATGGTGGCAGATTTCTACTCTTACTCCTTTCTAGGTTCCCTGTAAAGTGACCCCTTTTGCCAATGCTTTTTTTCCCCTTAAGGTAGATTATCATGCTTGATTATGTTTTGCTTCATTACATTCTGATTCTAAGAATGGTTACCTTGTTTTATGTGGGTGTTCCCAAATCTTTATCAACTGACCCATTTATAAGCTATATCCTGGAGTAGATTACTTCTTTAGATGACTAATGTTATCCATTAGTCATTCCACACTCATTGTACATACATTGAGAAATCGCAACTATGTTCTATATTATAAACGTTCTCCGTGGTAGCCAAAGTGTAATAGAAGGTACTTGGAGTCTGAAAGTCAGACAGACTGAGTTCAGTCCTACTTCTTCCAGGGATATGGGATATGAATACGATATATCCCCTGTTCTTGATGGTGACTCTAGTTGGGAGGACATATTGGAATAAACTATGGTAAGAGAAACAGTTGAGGTATGGAATAAGCTCTGTGAAAACAGAAAGGAGGGAGAGATTTTTAGTGAAACAGGTACTATGTACTAGGAAATTTACATACAATAATTAACTCAATTCTCACATCAATCCATTGTGCATACTTTAATACACCCCTTCCTCAAATAAGCACACTGAGACTCAAAAGAGGTTTAATAAAATGTTCAATGTCCTCTGTTTAGGAAATAACAAAATAGGACCTCAAACCCAACTAAGGTCTCTATGATTTTAGTACATGTTCCCTACTTCTCTGCCAGTTCCCTAACACATTGCCTTGGGCTAACTGGTGGGAGCTTTCTTGAGAGAGTGACAATCCAGCTAGATATGAGAAGATAGTTAATATGTTAAGAAAAAAATGGGGAAAGGCATTCTAGGCTAAGGGAAGAACAGCGAGAAGAGCATGAGAGTGGTCAGAGCATCAGGAATAAATGGCCTCACTAGATCAACTAAACTAGAACATATGGGTGAGGGACCCAGGCATAGGAATTTATGTGAAGTGCCCCAGTTGATTTTAATATGCAGCCAGAAAGCCTCTTGTCAAGTGGGTAGAACAGATAACTAGTTCTCAAACGATTCTTAATAGAGGCCTAGTAGTAGGTAGCAGTTAAGTTTCGGTGGGAGGAAGGAAAGAAAAAAGAAAATGGCGGGAGACTGCAGGTAAAACAAAGCCCCTGCCATGAAGTCAGGTGTGGGGCTGGCTGAATGACGGTGCTGCTCAGCTGGAAGTGGAGAGACATCCACGGTGACTGGAAAGAAGCAAGCAGCTGAAAATCAAATCCTCATGGTCTATGTTATGAGCTGAACTTTGTTCCCCCAAAGTTCATATGTTCAAGACCTTACCCCTAGTACCTCAGAATGTGACTATTTGGAAACAAGGCCTTTAAAGAGGTAATTAAGTTAAAATGAACTTGTTAGGGTATGCCCTAATCCAGTTCTACTGGTGTCCTTATAAGAAGATGAGATTTGGATACACAAAGAAAGGCACCAGGGGTGTTCTTGGACAGAGGAACAACCAAGGGAAGAGGCAGCAAAGGACAGCCATCTGCAAGTCAAGCAAAGAGACCTGGAACCCTTGCCTTGTGACAGTCAGAGGAGATAACCTTCCAGGCACTTTGTTCATAGACTTCCAGCCTCCAGAACTGTGAGACAATACAGTTCTGTTTTTATGCCATCCAGCCTGTGGTATTTTGTTATGGCAGCCCTAGCAAACTAATACAGACTAGGTACAAACTTCAAAGCTCTTTACGTAAGGGGAGTAAGGGGACATAGCCAGGTGTGTTGAAAAGTAGGTTTATCTATAGAAGAATCACTTCATCTACCACCAGAGATAGCTTAAAAACCTCTTCCATTCTTATTAATCAATCCTTAATGGAGGACATTTTTATTCTCTCCTAAGAAGCTAATTATGAATGTCTTGTTTCTAAAAGTTCACCTAAATCCTCAACACTAGAAAGGAAGAGAAATGGATCAGTTTTGTAATTCTAAATTTGGAAACTTAGATATATAGAGTATGGACATAGTTCCATTATTTAAAAAGACACAATCTGCAGGGATAATGAAGCCATTTATCTCCAAAGCAAGGCAAAGAAAGATTAAAAAAATAAGTGTCTCATTAAATTGATTTTTAACAATCCAGTGCAATGGTAGTCAAGGTAGTGACTTGATATTCTTCCTGTAGGATATAGTATCCAAATATCCAAACAAAGGCAGGTTACACTTTTCATCATTTCTCTCAGCCATTTGTCTCCTGGACTTGTCTACTGTCTGGGCCCTGGGGGGTTTTGTCAAGTATAGCCAGTCTATTTGGCCCTAAACTTTTTTCAATTTGCTTGTGATAAAATTTGATTATAGATTCATGTTCTACAAAATGGGAAGACTAAAATGAATTGGTGCTTTGTTTGGGGAAAAGTTTGGAAAGTTAAAATTATTTCACTCTTCCAAAGAACTAAACGTGGTGACATGAACAAATTATTAATTCATCTCTTCTGATTTTCCTAGAAACAAAAATTAAGCCCAGTAGAAAACTTCTATTTTGAAGAAAGAGGCAGAAACCTTTTGGAAGTGACACATCAATTTTGGGATGAATTTCCGGTGGCTGTGAGTAGAGGAATGAGGCCCTTTCTCCTTGTTATGTTTATACCGGATGGAAGCAAGAACAGTGCAGGGCAGTGGCAGCCTCTCTGCTTACCATCTTTCAAGCACATATGATAAGTTTCCTGTACATATTTGAATGGCTACAATATGTACAAATAGATCCCAACATCAACATCTTCTCAACATCCACACTGCTACTTCACTTGTCTCACCTCTCTTGCTTAGTAATGGCCTCCTACCTGGTCTCATCTCCCTAGTTACTCTCTCACTCCCTTCAATGTATTTGAAACACAAAAGACAGAATAAGCCCACTAAAATGTAAGCCAAATCCTACTCTTCTCTTTTCATACTCTTTCAATACTAGTACAAACACTTATAACGACCTAGAAGACCCTCTGTGATCCCGCTCTTTGTGATTGCTCTTCCCCTTCTGCACTCTACTCCACTGTTTCTCAAATACGGTAGAGACACTTCCACCTCGAGGCTTTAGAACTCAATCTTCCCTCTGCCTGGAGTATGATTTCCTTAGCCCATCTCACAACCAGCTCCTTCATTTCCTTCAGGTCCTTTTCCAAATGTCGTCTTCTCACCATGTCTTCCCTGGTCCCTTGTGTTTCATGTTGTTCCTTTCCTCCTTAGCACTTATCATTGCCTGGCATACTATATATTTAACATATTTATCTTATTCATTGTCTACCATTCCCAGTAAATGTAAACTCTATGAGGGCAGGGATCTTTATTTTATTCACTGCTGTATTCCTACCCTAAGGTCTGTATTGTCCATAGTAAGCAATCAGTAGATATTTGCTGCCTTGAAGAAGGAATAAATGAATGGCTTAATGGATTAATGAACTAGTCTCTTGAAAAGATTAGTAGAAAAAATTTCTCCTGATTGGGAAACTTTAAAGTTTCCTGATGTTCAGGCACGTTTTTTTTATTAGTCAAATCAGAATATTTGAAGATGGAACCAAATAATTAGCATTTCTTAAAGATCTTCAGTGATTCAAACATGCAACCTAAGTTGGGAACCATCAATATGAACACCATTTCCAAACTTTCAATGCTCGGAGAACTCCTGGTTATCTTCTTACTACATATATATTCTGATGTAATAGGCCTGGGGTGCATCTCTGACAAAGTCCTGGAAGGCCAGTGCTGCTAGTCTGTGGGACCGCGCTGAGCAGCGCTTACTTAGATCCATGCTCGCCTCAGCCTTGGGGGCTTCGTGATGCTTTTCAGCATGGTCTGTACTCCTTTACCTCATGACTTGTCTAACCAGGCTTTAGGTTTGCATTATGATTTACTTTAAATATTTCTTGAAAAACAAACATGGCATAAATACTAACTAAACATATAAATGAAGAGAACTTTTTGAGAGATTTTCTTGGGGGTGGAGGGGAATAATAATGAAAAGTAAAAGTGAATATTTATTCATACCCACCATTTTTTAAGAGGGAAAGGTGAGTTTAAAATCTTACATTGTCAACTATAGTTCAATAAAAAAGAAAAAAGAAAATATATAAATAAAATATTACCTACATTGCATATATGTACCTTAAGTGGGATCACTTTGTTTGATATGCCAAAACATTCAACTGAATTCATCTAAATTAAAGTCTGAAAATTATACCCCAGATGAGGAAACAAAAAGAAGTAGTGTGGTGGGAGGGAACCCACAGATTTAGAGGAAGAAAAACTGTCACATGTAATCCCAAATCATTTTTTTTTCTAGCTATGATAGCTTGGGCAAAATATTTCACAACAACAGGACTGTTTCCTTTCCTCTAAATAAAGGGAAAAAATAATGCTATAGATAGCCCCTTGTGCAAGTCCTGGCCTAAAGTAAGCATGTAAATACTTCTTTCCTTTTCTTATACCTGGTTAGATAAGAGTTAAAATGTATCTTGGCAGTCCTGATAGGAAAAGCAACGAAGAAAGCTCTTTAATGCCACAACTATGTGTCATCCTGGTCTAGGAGCATAAATTTGCACAGCGGGCAGTGCAGTGAAAACAGCTCATAATCAACTCATCACCTCTCATCATTGCTAGGATCAAATGCAAATGGGATAGAATGCCACTTCAGTCATTGCTAGTGAAAATTAGCATCTGTGACACTAATGGTGTCTCATTTAGTATGTACTTTAGATTTTAAAATATGGTAAAAAAAAAATCTATTTCCAGAACCACCATTATTCTGTTTCCCTTTTAAATGACAGTGGTATTTGAATTTCCTTTGCTCAGAGAAAATCCTCAATTAAAATTTATTAACACAGATAATCTCAGCCAAATAAAGTTGTTTTAATTACAGTTGCAGAGTTTCATTGGCAGGGTCTATTCCTCTTCTGTTTTCAAAGTTTCTACCATACTCCCTGACCTGCAATAAAAGTCTACTGTTGAGTAACAGTGGGCCTCTCTAGGGATTCTGCACTTCTGTTATATTGAAATTCTTCTTAAAATAAAAATTTTAAATGACATACAATGTAAATTATTATATTTACACATATACATATAAACTTTATGTCCACACTAATAGACTAACTACCAAGAAAAATGAAAGTACACAGCACTAATAAGTATTCCTACTTGATCCAGGCTGCATATAGTAGATTCAAGAAACTTCATTAACTTTACAAATATTAAAAGCCTACTACATTGAAGGTGTTATACTAGATGCAGGAAGAAGATACATGGTTATACTAACCTCAATATTAGGTCATTTTTTTTGACAATAAGAACACTCTAATATTTAAAAAGTTGTTACTGTTTTACATTTGTAAGTATTAAAGTGTGGGTGGACATCTGGAAGGATTTTGTATGTGGAATTCTTGCATTTAATCAGAGCCAGGAATGGAGGACCTCTAAATTCTTTTTCAATTTACAGAGGTTCTTAAAGATATGTTCTCCCTTGCTTCCTTAAAATTTAGCTGGTAATTAAGACAGAAATAGAAATGATTTCTAAAGTCCCTATGTGTTTAATAGCAGCATAATAATTAAGAACAGGAGTACTGGAAACTGATACATGTATTTCACATCAGTTTCACTTTTCATCTAACTATGTGCCTTTGCTCAAGTTATTACCTCTATTCTTGCTCATCTGTGAGCTAAATAAGAGTGATTCTCACACAGAGTTGTTACAAATGTTAAATTAATCAGTGTACAAAAAGCTCTGAACACAGCAACTAGCATGTAATAAACTGACAGTGAACATTGAAAACTAAAATAAAACATTTTTGAAATCACTATCAATAGTGGGCACTAATGATGAGAAGGTAAAAAGTCATGAAGGAAAAACTCAAGTATATGTTAAGCAAGGCTATTTTTGGTTAACTTATATAAATGTAGAATACTTAACCACTAATCATCAAAGTTTTTAAATAATTTGAAAATTATACACCATAGAGAGTTCTGAGACACAAATTAAGCTTGTTGGAATTTATTAACATTCCAGTATTCATAGTGGGATTCTGTTGTAATAATTCTCCAAGACTTGGTCAGTTTCCCTTATGAAATACCTCTACTCTCTCCCTCTTAACCTCTACTGTAAATCTCAGAATAGATATGAATACCATTGACCCTACTTGTGAGCTATTTGAAGGAAAGATACCATACCAAAAATGGAGAAACAGAGGACTAAAGGATGAAAAAGAGGATGCATTAATGATAAAATTAAAGATGGTAAAACTGTATTTTAACATGTGTTTTGATTTATTATTTTTCAATTCATGGATATGTTTATTGATAAGTCTTCTGAATATAAGAATTTATTTTGAAAACTCATAAAATCTACTGCCATGTTTTATATCCATGAATATTTTGAACTTTCTCACAACTGCAGAAACTATTTAAAAATACTCATCTCCATTTATTTCCTTCTCAAATGAACAGTTTCATAATTTTCTGAGGTAATATTAAGTATAATTTGCATTTAGCATTTGAACTGGGTAGTAGGTCACCTGAACTATAATCTACAGGAGATAACATGAGCTAGATGATTAAATAATACTTCCCTCATTTTTAACGTTGTTGCTCTTTACCTACTTTAGCACTTACAATAAAAAACAAGGAAAGCTCAGAAATTCTGAAAGAATAGCATATGGATGCAAATGTAGCACAGTGTACATTTCTGGGTCAGGAGCCGTGAACTCTTGTCTGGTACATAGTTAATCAGTGTAGACAGCGATTTCCTATATTTCAGACTGATTTCTTGATGGTTCTATTCTATCTTTCTAGATGCAGGTCTTACGTACCTTTCTAGTAGATGAAGGGATTTGAGCTCATCTTTCTACTAGCCATTAATTCATAAGGATCTTCAGATATACACCTCTGCTTAGGGATTCTGCTTTTTTTCCCATAAAATATACAAATTAGCCAGTAAAATAAATGTAAATTAAGAAGTAGTTGTTTCTAAGACATAATTATAATAATTGGAAAAATACTACCTCCATGTTAAAGGAAAGAATTTAGTTGATCTGGAATGTATGAAAAACACACTTGCACATATACACTCACATATCTCCTTAAATTCGTATAATTAAACCATATATCTACAGAAAATGGTAATTCACTCACAAAAGATGTTAATAATTTCCAATGTGACTATTTTCTTTGACATATTTTGTTCCAAGATATATCTTTTATCAAATATATTTTTACTTTTATGAATACAGAAGGCAGTAAGATTCGCAATACCCCACTTACATTAAATAGTTTCTGCAATTAAGGCAAATGATAATGATAGACTGAGGTATCATTTTGAAAATAGTTCAGTGACATAAATATAGTAACTCACTACATAGTGCAGTTTTTCTAAGATACTCTAGTTTCAGTTTTTTAAATACTTAGGGGAAAACCACTACTTTATGTTAACTTTTGAGGTCTCCCTAAAACCTACTTTGACAATTCAGTTTTGGTTGCATTTAATCAAGTTTCATTTAATAAATAAAATCAAGTTGCATTTAATAAATTTCATATAAAATTATATAGAAAGCCTAAGTGATCCTTTCAGAAGCATTTCTGCACTCTGGGGAATGTTACCTTGAATTTTTATTATATTAGCAAAAGAGGCAGAAATCATGATACATTATTCAGCTGCATTTCTAACTAAAGATGCTTGTCTATCCTTTATCAGATCTTTGAGTCAGAAAGAATTACTTTTGAAAGTCATTTATTCTTAGTTTCCAAAGATTGAAAATCATTTATTTTTAGTTTCTCTCAGAGGTTGCATGGTAACTTGCAAAGAATTATAAAATACTGACTTTTGTTCAATGCCACACCAATTCAAAAGTTCACAATCAATTCCCAACTCCTTTCTCTCAGAGCAGGTATCAAGCAAATAAAGATCAATAACATAATAAATCAGTTCTTTAAAAAGACATCGGAACTCAGCTATTGTTTATTCACAAACAGATTAAAATTGTTATTTGCCTAAGAAATTTAAGAAATGTACAAGTACTGGAGAAATTCTCTGACACCAGTATTTCCTATATATTTTCTTTTATGTATTAGTGAAACTAATTTAGAGTGCTACAGTACAATCAAAATTTGTTATCATATGGCCTAATTTTTTTTAAGTGTTAATTATTATCAGGACAAAGAATAGACTAACATTCCAAATAGAAACAATTTGATAAATCTATCAATTAATGGGGTTTTGATGTTTCCCAAACACAACCCAAGCCTCTCTCTAGTTATAGTGTTCAGAGTATGACTAGGAAAAACAATCTTTACAGTAAGCTATTTTAATATGAAAAAATTGAAAAATATAAAATATTTAAGCAAAACATATCTGTTTTGCAACCTTCTCATAATTCTATATTATGTATTATGAACAGTTGAGCACTTATCAGATAAAATGCATTTGGTAGATTGTTAAATAAATTGACAAGTTTGTAGTCATTAAAAATGTGCTGGAAGATTTCATAATATTAACCTTTCTAACATAGACCACCAAAACAATTTCCGTGAAGTTGTTAATCTGAGCTCAAACTTCAGTTACGGATATAAATATATGCACTATATGATAAAATTACAGAGACAATCATTGTCAGGTACTATTTAACATCTAACTTTGCAATTCAATTTTTTTCTGTATTTTCCATGAGGCACTCAACCCTATGGTTGAATAGATTTATGACTGACAGATAACGTGTATATGTGTGTGTGTGTGTCCATGTGTATGTGTATTCTATCAAATAGTTTGGTTTGGTTTGACTATATATGAAATTACCTTACCTTTGGTTTTTGATGTTTCTCCTTCTCTGAAACATTAGATGGCTTTCTCTTCAGCATTTTGAATTCAGAATACTCCAAGTGAGTGAACTTTCTGTTGTTACAGAAACAACTGAAAATAATCAGCAGTATGCGGTCTGTGATATACAGCAGCAGATAAGTTTAGCCCAGTAATCTGCCACTTCCTCCTTTGGTCAGGATATGACTTCACATCTACATGGGTAAAGTTTTCTTTTTTAACAGTAATTCTTTGGTAATTCTGCAACGTTTTGTTCCTGCTATATTATATGAGGTAGATTCCTAAGTCTCACACTTTACCATGCCTGCAGTTATCATAATGGCCATAAGGATTTCCCAAGCAAGCCTTTTTTTTTCAGTTTATATAAAAATAAATCTCTATAACACATTCTATGGACAGAGAGAAGAAAGCATCTGAGCCAATAAATGAAATAAAACTTAAGATATAGGCCTTTTAGTATTAAAAAAATGAGAAAAATACTCAGGGTAGTGAATTTTACATTTCTAAGTAAAGTTTGTTAGAAGATGAAATACACTAGATTTTATACAGTACTAATCCTATTTAAAACACATATGCATATACTTAAAAATATTTTGAGTATGGATGATATGCATATAAATATAAATAGGAATAAGACTCTAGAAGTGAATGATTGTGCATGTGTTACTTTTTAAATACATTGTTATACTGTTAAAGCCTTACAGCGTTGTTGTGTCTATTACTGTGCTGTAAATCCCTTGTTAATATGGAAGCAGATATCTGCTACAAACTACAATGCCTTCTTATTGATAACTACTAGTCCAGTGATGTCCAATGGATAAATGTACCTTCAAATGAAGCATCCAGAGTGTTTAGGTAATAGGCCTAGAATAGAGCTAATATGGCTTAGAAAGCTTTGTCATCGAGCTAAAGGGTTTACATTTTTATTATAATGTCAAAACCAAGATACTCAGAAAGTAAAAGCAAGAAGTTCAAACTTTCTTGTTAATTAGAGATTTACCAAAGAGAGACTTGGGGAATATCTGAATTCCGGTTAAGTTACACAGGCTTGTTAAGGATATCAGCCTAGATTTTGTTTATAAATCTGCAGGTTGAAAAGCAGTGGTGCCATATTCTTAATAAGCAGCTTCTCTAGGTAACAAATCAACTGACTCTGTTTCTGCCTTCCTTGACATCCCTGAGCCCCTCCTCCCTGAGGCACAGTTCTAGCATTCAAATTTCACTGATTCATTTAACAAATATTGAATGTCTATTGTGTGCTTTTTGACAATATATCAGGCCTCTTGACCAGCTAAAAAAAATGTTTATGCTGTATAGTATAATTGAAGGAATATACTTGTCAAGACTATGGTTAACATACTTCTTCTACTAGATAATAAGAGCAGAATTATATTTCCAAGAATTACTAGTATGGCATTTTCAAAGTAGTGACACAGAGGACAACACTGAAAATTCTGAGGACTCCAAGGTTGGGTAATTCCCTAGAAGTAGGCCTTCTTTCAAACTTTCTGTCTGGGTCTTGGTTAAGGCAGTGGCCTAAGTAAATTTCTTTTTCATTTGTTCAGAAATTGAAAATTATAAAAATATGTATTTC
Organism: Smutsia gigantea; assembly: GCA_032199065.1. Lineage (NCBI taxonomy): Eukaryota > Metazoa > Chordata > Mammalia > Pholidota > Manidae > Smutsia > Smutsia gigantea. The sequence continues at coordinate 177,126 of JAVSCE010017542.1, forward strand.
TTAACTGAAACACTTGCACCCTCTTTGCCCACATTTGTTCCTCTGTGAATAGAAATTTAATTTAAGAGTGGCATTTAATCAATAGCATGGGAATGAAAATACTTGCACTTACTACAGGATAGGGTTTTGGTGAAAATAAAAGGAAATATGAATAAAGAACATACAGTATGACTTATCATTTAGGTAATGTTTTATGTCAAAAAATATTTGTGGATCCTAAAGAGGCATGAGATTTCAAGTAGTTCTGCTTGGAAGTGATGTTTGCTATAAGTTATACTTTGACAATGCTAACTAAAGAATAGAGAATGCTCTGTTTATGTTCACATTTATGGTGACCATAGATGGACTACATGCAGTTTTAAAAAGTATTACTCTCAAACAGTTTGTATAAAATCTCAACTTATGATCTCTAGGCTTTAACACTATTAGAAATATTAAAAATGTAAATAAAACTGGAATCTTTCCCTCAGAATTACAGATGGCAGAAACAAAACTCTCCTGTGACAAGGTAGCAAATGCTTTTATCAGTTGTCTTCTCTTTTGTGGAATTCTGAAGCCACTGAGATATTTAATGTGTTACCTAGCAAAATAAAAAGTCAAAGGTAGACAGAACAGGAATGGTGCAGAGAATCAATACTGAGCACACCTAAATCCTTATCATGACTAAACCACTAAGCCACGTGTTGCTTAAGACATGTTCCAAAACAGGGAAATTGCAAAAGAGCAAAATCTAGTACTCTGTTTTCACACATTACCTTAAAGGTTTTACAAGCTAGACAGCGTGAAACAAGGTTGGGACTTTTTGGCATATGTTTTGTTTACTATTTCTGCGTCATAGAAGGTGAGTCAATATTTTAAAGAAATTGCAAATGACAGCTATTGGGTTGTATTTTATGTGAAAGTAAAGTGAGCAATAAAACGTTTTTCAGTAGTCCAACAAATATTTATTGGTGGATCGCACTAAAACGTGAATTATCAAATTCAAATCATAGATACCGGAAAAGTATAGGTATAAGAAAATGCTGTCTGATGTCTTTCATTCTGACATCTTGATTGCCTGATGTCCTCCATCTGTATCTCTTTGTTCCCTGTCATCAAGTTGAAGAGGAAAATTAGGTAGCTATATGTGGATTAATCTTAGTATAGATATTATTTTAGGATGCTTACATTTGTTGAGTGGAAGGAGGGTTTTCAAAGCAAATTTTTAAAATGAGACCAGGATCCCCATGCTGCCTTAGTGTTCACACCTTCTCCAACAATGTAGACTTAGTCACAGCAAATCTTATGCCTCTGTGTACTGCTGGGGCAACCATGACCAAGAGCTGTTTTAGTAAATGCTAATCTAAATACTCATAACCATTCCTCAAATGCATTGTTGGAGGAAGACAGCAGAGAAACATCTTCCAAGAACTTGAAAAATAAGGGAAATGAGATTGTCATTGAGGAATACAACTCTGAAATTAACATTTAATATAAGGTAGAATAATTATCTTATGGAAAAGAATGGATTGTGTTTCAGTCAGATCTATAAAATTTAGCAACTTATGATAGAGAAAAGGAGTCAATCAAAAGAGCAACTTAACCTTGACAGTTCCCCTATTCTTCCTGGCTCTTCAGAGCAGACTGCTATCTACAGAATGGGAAGGGACATTTATAGAAGGAAGATTTGTATTAGGGGTTGTGTTCTTGCCTATTTATGACTGGCTGGAAATGGAGAGCCTACACTATCATACAAATCCTACCCCCACTCAAGGATATGATGAAGTTGCATACAATGCAATGATTCATATGGTAGTTTCAAAGCCATATAGCCATATATAACATTTTGGCTGTTGTACCCTCTACATATTTAGCTTATTCTACCCCTATGATGAATAAAACACCTTCTTGTTTGGACTTGGGTGTTCACAGAGAAATGGGTGTGAGGAGGATGGGGAGACGGCAGCTTCCCTATGAGTCTCTTACATTTCCTAACTCTCTGAGGTCATTCACCCATTCAGTCTCTTAAGTCCCTATTTAATAATCCTTTTCTGTAAGGGACCCACCCCATTCTCTAAATTCTTTAAATCCCTTTTAATGTCTTACTAATTAAAAAAGCCTTCAAGATGCTTTTCTGCTTTGCCCAGTTACCTGCTTTAAAGAGTAAAGAACTGAAATTTTTGAGGTGAGGAGAAATATTCTGATTCTACTAAGAGGAGGTATAAAGAAGATGGGAGCTATTGAGGTCTTTTTTTTTTCCAGCAAGGCTTGAAGCAAAGCACATGTATCACAAAGATTAATTTTCTTCCAAAAACCTATACCAAATCTACATGAGAAATCAATGTTTCACCTATTAATTTCTCCTTGTGATCTGGTATCTTGCCTGGGTCTCACAGTAGAGTTCTCACACAGTCACAAACAGTGACGGAGCCATGACCAACCCCCCAGGAAGGCAGGGGAACCATAATTCATTGTGCCTTGCATAGAAAAAGGAGGGGGACAGAGGTAAATATCAATAGGATCTGCTCAAGAATTTAAAGTTTAAGGTTTAAGAGACAGAGCTTCAGTGAAGTTGGAGTACCCTAATTCTCCTGGCAAGATAATCCATCATACGATGATGCATGTGTCAAGCAATTTTTGCTGGATTTCAGTAAACAACAAATTTATCTGACTACTACTCTTCATTTGGATTTAAAGCTCTATGATAACTTTCTCATGAGGATTTGGTTTCTTGGGCAGGTCTGTCTGCAGGAAAAGAATGCATTATTCATATGGACATCAAGTCTCTGAAACCTTGCAATGGCTATTTTTTGCTATAAATTAATAAATGGTGGCTAGGGTCTGACCCCCAAAAAGAATCCACTTCGGTGTGCTCAAGACATTATGCTTCTGAGAGAGGAGATCTGCTGGTTAGCCCCTGTGTATCTTAGGAAATCTCTTGGGAGAGAGTCAGGCCCTGTGACATTATTACTTATTTTAAATTTCTAAAGAGATATGCAGCACACTATTTCATTGTCTTAGTTGTATAAAAAATAGATAAATAAGAAGGACCATCTCACTACGCTGATGGACAGTGACTGTAATGGAGTTGGTGGGGGGGACCTGATGAAGAGGGTGGTTTAATAATCATAATATTGCACATGTAATTGTAGATTAATGATACCAAAATAAATTATTTAAAAAAATAAATAATAAATAAAGAGAAAAAAAATAAGAAGGACCAGTGGTCTAAGATGAATTGGGAATCTCAAGAATCAACTGTCTTGAAAGAGACTAAGAACTTCTTGGATGACCTCTGTGCATGGCAAGATATTTGTAAACAATATGAGAGAAGATTTGGTAAAGCAAAAAATGAGGAGTAACAGTTCAAAAGTGATGAAAACAATTAGAGGGTTCAAGTTCAATGTAAATGCAAATTACTCAGAATATTTCAATGAATTATAAATATATACTTTCTAAGTGGTTGCCACGAGTAATAACAAAAAAATCCATTATTTATTCAAAGATGTAATACTCATGAAATAATCTTATTCTCAAAGTTGATAATAATATCTTTTTGAGTGCTTATTATATGCCCAGCATTGTGCTGTGTGTTTTATACATATTTCCTATGTAATCTTCACAAAATCCCCATGGCACTAATGTTATCATCCTCAGCTTCTAGGTGAGGTTAGGTAATATGTCTAGTTGTGGTAGAGACAGGATCCAATCCCAAGCCTCAGCTCATAACCATCACTCTGTACTGTGTTCTGCCTTGGAAGTACCCACAGGCCTGCCATAAAATGGGAGGGATTCATTTGGGAGTTAGGGTCAGGAATGGGAAGGGTTGGGGAGGGAATAATGCCGAGCTACGGGTTGGGAGCATGTTTCAGTCACTACCTGTGTAACAAAATTTGAAACCAGAAGTGTGCAGCTCATCTAGAACCCTCTTCTTGAGTTAAGATTCAGCACCATGGGGACAAATCCACTACCACTTCATTTTACTTTTCCAACTGAAGCTACCTTGTTGTGACTCTAAGACAAGTCAAGAGTTCCTTAATACTATCTTTAATCATCATTTTCTGTAATTTCATGCTTATAAAAAATGAGGGTAGGAGCACAAATTAGAATTGTCCATGTTATAAAATTCCCTAGGTTCTGAAGTTCCCTGATGATGGCCTTTGATAAAGTGTCCACTGATAAACTGATATTGTCTGTGAAGTTACTACTATAAGCATATTCTACTCCCTCCTTGATCTGGAGCTATAGCTGCCAATTTATGTTTCTAAGATGCATTTATTATTCTCTTAATCTTTAATGCTTAATTTTACCAGTTTTTGCTTGCCTCATTGTCACATCCAAATTATGGTCATAGTCCTTACTTTTCTATTATATTTTTCCCTTCTACACTTCTACATGTCAATTAAATTTTGTGAAAATTAAAATGCTTACCTTAAAAAATTAAAGAAAAAGCTCCTGTTATATTCCCTTTTACTCCCAGACTCCCTATTGCAATTCTTTTATTGATCCCTCCAGTATTAAAATCGTTTTACTCAATGTTCAGATTCATTTTTCTATGTGATAGGTATGTACTTTCTTGGTTTATGTAACAGACATTATCTGTAGATTCCTGTTTCATCCTTGAGGATTTTGTGCTCTTTTCACTCCCAACAAACTTAGAATTGTTTAGTTAAATCAGTAGTCATTACGATTTTGTAAATATTGTTCACAGCTAAGTTGTGTTTAGTGCTTTAGGTTTTCTTTCCTGTCCATTTTTGGAATTCATAATTGCTCTCCTTTTTTATGGTTTGTTCATTATGTGTTATTGTTAATATACCCCAAATAAATGCCCCAACAAATCTATCAACTGATTTTTTAAAAATATTTAAGTACACACATCATACTTGTAATTTCAAATGCTTAAACATTTAGATTTACTTCTTCTGTGGCTATTCTCTATGTATACAGTGCTGAGGCTGCAATGGAACTTCTTCTCCATCTTCTTTTAGTTTGGATCCTCTCTGGACTGAGTCTCAACTCATCATTTTTGTCTGTTTTCTCATTTATAGAAACACGCTTCCCAAATGGAAATGTTCTAGGTCCTTGTAGATCCTTCACAATTTAAATGCTATTTTGACTTGAAATAGAATTCTAGCCTAGCCTTATTTTTCTTCTCAATTTAGGGGGCCTATCCATTCATTGTCTCTAGCTTCTACAGTTACTGAGAAGTCTAATGCCATTGTGATTCCTGGTTTATTGTATGGGACTTCCTCTCTCTCTCTGCTATTTCTCCTTTACTCTTGGTATGTCCTAAAATGTCATATTATGTACCATGATATGAATTATTCATTCATTCCCTGTACTGGTCACTCAGTGGCTCTTTCAAAATGGAAACACTCAGCCTTCAGGTCTGTGTTTCTTTGATAAATTCTTTATCTCTCTTTCTCTGTTATCTCTTTCTTGGATTAGTCCAAAGTTAGACGTCCTAGACTGATACTCTCATTCTATTATACTTCTCTGTTTTCCACTTTTTTTTACTTTCTAGGAAATTCCATTACTTTTTCTTCTAATTCTAATAAATATTTTAACTGTAATGTTTTATTTTGTAAAGTTCTCTTTGAACTCTTCATAACATTCTGTTCTTTTTATTTTCAATACATCAGTAAAAATTAATGAAATCAATTGACAATATGCAACAGTATGAAGGAGTCTTGAAAATACAATAGTAGGTGAAAAGAGCATACAGATAGTGTGATGCTCTTTAATACATACCCAATTTAAAAAATAAAATGAAGGCATAGGAACATAGCACTTAGTATAATGATTACTTGGGTGGAAGGAATTGGGATTTGATGGGGGTTCTTTATAAACAGATATAAGTTATATTTAGAGGTCTTAGCTTTTATTTCTGGGGTATATTTTAATAATAATGTATTATTAAAACTAAAGAAAAGTGAGTCCTGAAGAGCATTCTTTTCTTAATTTTTAGAAAGGCAGTAAAATGTAATGGATAAAAGCATGGACTTTTAGCAGACTGTCTGAGTTCAAATCCTGTCTCTGCCATTTACTAGGATGTCCTTGGCAAGTTACTTAACCTTTTTCTATGAGATAGACATGATGGTAGTAACTACCTGAAAGTGATTGCTATGAGGATTAAATATGATGCTATTATAAAGTTAGTAGAAGAATGCCTGACATATACTAAACACTAAGAGCTAAACATATATGTTCTCTTATTTTTCTGAAGTTATTAATTATTATTTTTAAATTTGCCTTCTGTCCCTTTCATGGTCTTTACTTCTCTCTGATTTCTTTCTCCTATTTGTTTTGATCTTCACTTTGCATCTTTGAGGCTTCCTTCAAATGTCTAGTGATCCTTGACTGTTGATACATCACAAAGAACAAGGTATGAAAATCTTGACTGGAAGCTCTGTAAACAGGCTGGCTTGTTACATGATCAGGGAGCAAGGAAGTGTTTTCATCCAAAGACCCCAAATGACAGTTTCTGGAATTCTATTCTCTGAGAGCATTCAAGTTCTACAGGTAGTAATCTCCCCATGTCCTGGGAGGGCTGTGGAGGAGAGGGAGTAGCTTCCTCGCAGTCTTGAAATGCTGAGACTTGCCGGGGGTCTTTGGTGCACACTGATTCACTTCATCACAGCATCCTTTTCTGCAGGTTCTGAATTGCCACTTACTCCAACCTTTCCACTACCTTCCAGCCAAACACTAGTAGGTATCCCTTCTCCAAACATTTCCCCAAAGTCTTTGTCTCTGTGGGTGTCTTTTTTGTAAATGCATGTAGATAATATACTATATTTAAGCAAAGTATAATTTTGGCAACTACATTGCTTCATATTTTCATCACTTCTGACTCTCTTCTTTCATTCTGCCCTTTAAAATGTTTACATCTATCTTATTTGCTAAGTTCTTAATAATATGGAACATATAGCTATTTACATAAAGCTGACCCCTATCACTAGTACTACTACATTAGAATTTTTAAGATTGACATAGGACGTGGCTAGTGGCATGACACAGTAGGGAGAAGACAGTCCCAAACATGAAGCTTTTCCATGAAGTCCATTCTCACATTTAAGTACTTGTGCTTTCTCCACATTTCATATTCTTCTCACCAGCACAGAACTACAGTAGGCTGTGAAATAGTTTGCCTTTTAATTCTTTATCAATAGTGTAAAACACAATAAAATACTTACATTTAATTAAAAATTCTCAAAGTAATTTTTGAACTAAGCATGTAATTCGGTACCACCTAAATCATACTTCATTAGGTTGAAAGGAAATTCTGGCCATAGTATAATACTGGCCAAACAAATCGAACTAACTTTGTACAAGTATTCTCTGTTAACTTTTATCTGAGCACAGTATACCTCACACATACTATTAAAATCCCCTGCTTAATTCATACATCTTCCCTCAGAAGTACAAGAGGAAGGTAGACTGTGCCGATCAACAGACCTGGATTTCCTGTCCTTACCTTCTTAAGAAAATATTAATAAAATATTGCTGAATATATATATATATATATATATATATATATATATATATATATATATGTATATTCATTTCTATTTCCTTTTTGCCTTCACTCCTCAGAAAAATTTATAGCAGATTCAACAGTGGCCAGATTGTTTTTCAGATCTTACCATTTGAAACTACACTAATGCTGTAAAGCTATATGAGATAGTAGTCATATAGCCTATTTAATCAAACAATCAAATCTCTTATGTGATATTTATTCACTCAACTTTGACTACATATAAGATATGCTCTAAGATGTAAGATATACCTTAACTGAATATCAGTTTAATTACAAAAGTAATGAAAAGAAAATGATTGTGGTAGATGTTTTTAATGCAAAAATGTTTACCACAGCAAAGTCAAATTTCTTAATGTCATATATATATATATATATATATATATATATATACATATACATACACATACATATATGCTCATTTAGATGGAGTTCCATCTTTTCTTTTAATGCAAAGGGTAATAGAAAAGCTTCTTAGGAGACCAAGTATGTGGTAAATAGGTACACATAACCCTCTCTGACCCAACACACACCAAGTGAGGTTTCCACATAAAGTGTGAAGCCACAGTGAGGCACCGCTCCTCAGACACCTTCCTGCATTCTAATTTTAAAGTATTTGTATTTGTCATTTCTGGGAAGGGAAAAATCAGGTAATCATTTATAGGATTTTATAAGTATTTTACCCACAACTCAACTCCATTTTCCTCTCCAATAATAAAACTTCCCATAAATTTTCATCTATACTTGTGAGAAATAAAAGTCTGGTTTTCTTTTTCAATCAATAGTATGGTGAACCAAATAGTCAAGTTAACATCTACACCCAGCAGCCCATGATCACTTACTAATTAACTGAAATCAGATTCTGTTTTATTTTCAGGGGCATGGAGTTCTAACCACCTGAAGTGACCCCTACAGCAGTTATACATTCTGGTGACTGTTCCTCTACTGAGCAAGCCTGGCTCTTCCTCACGCCGCCCATCCGTGTAGGCCGTGCATCTGGGATGAGAGCACTTGGACTTTGAAGGTCAGATGTAGGTTTGAATTTAGACAAGCTGTATAAACTTGGGCCCAACATTTGACCTCTCAAAGTTTCAATTTCCTTATTGGTAAAATGGGAAAATAATATTTCCTCACAGGATTGTTCTTGGGATTAAATTTAAAAATATGTATAACATTTCTGACACAGAGAAAGTCTTAATAAATGCTAGCTTCATCCTTCTTCCTTCAAATACAAAGGTAGAAAAACACAAGATTCCTAGGGATTCAAGCCCTACTCTCATTCTAGGATGTGGTCACAATGTGACCCAACTTCCTGGTAACATGTCCAACGTCTGATTTCCAAACCTTGTACATGTGTCATTGCTAATTTAACCTGATGTTCTCTCATTGTCACATGCTTAATGATATTTGAATATGCTCTTTATCCCCAGCCACCAACTAGGGGAAATTTCTGTAGGGGAATTCAGTTCTGCTTTCACTTAGATTTGGGGATAAGCAATTAACTGTGGACTTGCAAATACACTTCGAACAAGCTCCATACTTTTCCCATGACCAGGAAGGCCTAAGATCTCTGGCCTTTGCCCATCTATGCCACTCTCCTATTTTTTCACTGATCTGGTCACATTGGTCTTCTCTCTGTGCTTAGACACCATTCGTTCTTTCCTCTCTTGGGTTTATAGTTAAGCTCCTTCTTCTGCTTGAAGAGCTCTCCCTCTCCTTTTTCACATGGTGGGCTTCTTATCCTTAAGGTATCAGCCTGCATGTCAACTTCACAGAGGGTGTTCTCCAACTAAATACTGCTTTTGATTTTTATGTTTGTTGGTTGGTTTGGGGTTACCTAGAAGGCAAAGGTTAGCACCAGTATAGAGCCTAGCACAGAGAAGCTCAGGAAGTGTTTGTTGCATAGATGAGTAAACTCAACTCTGTGGTCTGCACACTTTAGGCCATCTCCTTGGATAAAAAGTATTGGGATAAAATCTCAGAATTCGTACCCCTTAAAATCAAAAGGGATTATGGCAGATACAATAAAGTCTTAACTAGATATTAACAGAAAAAAGTCTTGCAAAAAGTTTGAAACATGCAGACTATATACCATGTTAAAAAAAATACTTTTCTCCTTTATGGAAAAATATTTAAGATATGTCAACATAATTTCCTGATGATGATAATGACCTATTATTGATTTATATAACATTCTTTTCCAAGGCTTGAACACCTTTTAACAAATTATTTTACCCTAACAACTTTCCTATAAAAGGCCTTACCCTGATTTTATGCATATGGAAACTAATTATTTGTATTTCCTTTTCCATCAACTCAGTTTCTGATTCCAGGACTTCTAATTCTATGCCTGTAAGCCTTCCTGCAAAGCATCCACTCAAATGAAATATCTCCTTACTTATTGAAAAATTATACTGGTCCCATCTGCACTAAAATCCTGACCCCACAATTCTCTTAATATTAGAGCTGGACTTATCAGCTCATCTTTGTGGAGACTGTACTTTGGAAAACTAACACTTCTCCTTTTAAAGAGAAAAAAACTTTCTTTATAATTCGATAAATACTTAGGGGAAAAACGTGTATTTTTTTTTTTCTGGTTCTTGGTGCAGTTGGTAAATATGTCATATGGTTCATGCAAAGCCAACTTTTTTATATCAGCCAGTAAAGGTCATTTCCTCTTCTGGCAATCAGTAGGTGAACAGAATCTACTCAGCAGCACTTTGAGAAGAGGCCGATTTGGGAAACTGTGTAAGCCTGTCACTGGCCTTTAAGTCACTGCAGCCCTCATCAGCAGCTCGCTCTAAGTATGTCTCCTTCAAGGCCTTTCCTGTGATGGCTGGACTATCTTGCCCTGTTGAGGAGGACTTGGCAGAATCCCTCTATTAGTCAGACAGAGAAAACTGAGTGGGATTTGAATGCACCACAGGCAGAAGATGTTGCTTATAGGTTTCTCTCATCACTCTTGTATTCCAGGATATAGAGGAGGGACCCTGTCTTATTTGCATAACATATCTATTGAAAATCTACTGTGGGCCTGGCACTCTGCCAGGTGTCCAAAGATGAGAAGGTATGGATACTGCCTTCTAAGAGTTTACAGTCAGTGGAAAGACAGGCAGACCAATAGACAATGAGAATCCAATATAATGTGTTCTGTATCAATCCAAGTTGCAGTGAGCTGGGAAAGAACAGAGAGAAAATTGCTACTGTGGAGAAGTAAGGAAATATTTCACTAAGCAATGCCTGATGTAATAGTGAGTCGAATAGGAATCTGCCAGTCACACAAGGGAAAGGCAGGGGCATTCTAGCAATGACAGGAGAATATGATGAGGTGAGAGAGTGTTTGTATGGTCTGGGAATAAGGAACAAGTGCCTACAGAAAGTATGTGGTAAACATGGAGAAAGACAGATGCTGGCAAGTGGTTTAAAGCCAGACAATGAAGGGTTTGGGGGCCATGTGTTCTGGGTGGAATCCTGCACAAAAAGATTGTTTGGGTCCTAATCCCAGTCCCTCGGAATGTAGCTTTATGTGGAAATAGGATTGTTGTAGATATAATTAGTCCTGGAGCAGGGTGAGTCCTTAATCCAGCATGACTGGTGTCCTTAAAAGAAGAGGTAAATTTGGATACACAAATGCACAGAGGGAAAACTATGTAGAAACATACAGAGAGAGAACCACCGTGCAAAGACGAAAGCAGACATTTGAGTTGAATTGTGACAAGCCAGGGAACACCTGGAGCTCAGAGGGTCACGGATGAATCCTCCCTTACTTCATGGCCTTGCCAATGCTTTGATTCCATACTTCTAGCCTCCAGAACTGTGAGACAATAAATATTTGTTGTTTTAAGCCATCCAGTTTGAGCTGCTTTATTATGACAGCCCTGGGAAACTAATACACAACGCTAAGTAGTGTGGATTTGAATGTAACAGGGGTATACATGTGTGTGGTATGGGAGCTGCTGAAGAACTGTCACTGAAGCAAGAGAGTGAGATGAACAGATTTGTGTGTTAGACAAAAGGCTTTGGCTGAAATGTGGAGCATAGATTGGGGGTAGGAATGGAGAAAATAGGAAAAACTTCCAAAGCTTTTTGGCCACTATAATCCTTCAAGATTTCCTTATCTATGAAACAAACAAAAAGAATACAGAAACAATCACTCTTTTTCTTGTCTTAGTTTCATCCAAAAGGTCATGTTAGAGCTCTCCTGTCTGCATAATGTTACCTGGATAAAGGAAGGGGCATACTTTGAAGTCCAGTCCTGCTAGACTATCTTTATTTAGTGATGGGAATGTCACAGTGAAAAGTTACAGCACTAATTCTATGATATGGACACTTAAAATGATTTTGATATTGATATTTTGATGTTGATAAAAAATAATTCAGTTGAAAATCTCATAACCATGAAATGAATAAAATTAGTTTTCCAGTAGCAATTCATTTGTGTTCCCAGAATTCTTTTTCTTGGTCTTTATCTTAATTGAAGAAACTGGTTTACATGTGTATCTTGAAATGTCTATTCCCATGCAAGTAAAAACTTGTTAAGAAACATACTATCACTAAGATCAATACTAAGGATGCTGGAGCACAGCTATTTTTCTGTCAGATGTACTTCCCAGAAATGTCATGAATTGTGATGGTAATTGGCAGCTTTGATGAAAGCACATGACTTCTTTCTAATTGGGGTAGGTGGTATGCAAACCTCTGACCCCTCTAAAGCTATATACTCTAGCTGTTTCTAATCTTGAATAGTTTAAATAGATCCTACTATGAATATGGAAGACTTGAGTATGTTTTCAATATTTCAAGCAACATAAATGCACACACATACACTCTACAAGTGATATATCTTTACTAAAGTAACAATTCACTAGAGGGCGAGAAGACATTGTTAAGGCATTCTGATTCACATTCTGCACTTTAATCATAACCTCCTGAGACATATGTTGTACTTGCATATATGAGTAAATAATTTAATGAATATAAAACATGTCTCAATATCTTTCAGCTCATTTACTGAATACCATAACTGACAATATTACAAGATACCAATTTTATGGCAGAACCGAAAATGTATGTAACTAATGATACTGAAGGAGCAATTTAACATGACTTCCCTTTGTTTTAAAAATGAAGTACATGGTATAATAAATTTAAAAATCAATGAGATTATTAAATTAAGACTTCCTGAATGAACATGAAGACTTGTGTACACAGTTTAGTATTCAGATGTCTTAGGCACAATATGCAAAATTGCAATATTCATCTGGGAAAATTAAGACTCAGAGAGACGAGGAGGCTTGGTTTCAGGAAACAGAAATAGCCAAGGGCACCACTGGATCTAGAGCCTGAGTCTCGATCTGTGGTGCAAATGCAATGCTCTACTATTGCCATGTGACCTTCCACAGCAATTAAGCTGTGGGTGCACAAACAACAGGGGGTTCTGTACTTAGTGATTCCTACAGAATGACATCTAGAGAGGCTGGAAGCCTTAATCAATATTGCATGCCAGTTTCTTATCTTGGAAAACATGTTTTCTCCAAGAAAAGAACAGAGATAAAATATTTGGGAGGGACTGTGGGTATGGCTATCAATAGCAGGGTGCCCTGTCTCTCTGGGATTGTTTTGTGTCAGTATCAGTAGTGTTTAAATTACCTAGATAGGAAAATACTGAACAAGTAAAAATAGGCACAATTAAGAATAGTAGCAAAAGGAAATAAAAAATGCCTGTACTTACAGGGAGTGGCCGAGTTAGGTATACTTGCGCACTGGCATTCATTCATTTTTAACTTCTTCTTCCAAGCACCATTTCTTTTTTTTTAGTTCCTAGTACATGCTTAGCAATTGGGAAATATCTCTATCTAAAAAATGAATATCCTATCTGGACTTCAGAAGGCAGAAGATGGCTAGTTCTGAACCTGTAAAATTGATTTCAAATCAAAAAATCTATTTTACAAAGAGGAAACTGAAGCACAAAACAGGTAACTCACCTAAAGTCAAAAAGCCAACAAGTAGTAGTGAACACTGGAACCCAGGGCTGTCTGACTCCACTATATTATACAGCTAAACCCTATGGAGATGAAAACTCATAAGCAAAGTAATGGAGAAACTTGCAGACCAAAAGCAATCCCATTCATGTCGTTAGCCACCAGCTGCACATATAAACCTTGGTTTTATAACTCAAAATCAACCCGGGAGAGGAGTTGTAACAAGCACACAGTCAATGTGTGCAGGCTTCAACGGGTGGGAAAAGACCCTGGGGAAGTAATTGAAATTGCGTGGAGGACAGGGTGGGAGAAAACAGAAGGAACACACCAGGGGACATGGGAAGCTAAGAAGTAAACACGTTTTGGTTTATGTGTATCACATAGAAGTCCTCAAAGATGTATGGAAAATATCTTCAACTACTGATCATCTGATAATGCTAACATTTATACTAGGAGACATACAGAGAAGTTTAGAGACAGTATTAAAGTTCAAAAGTGAGTCAATGAGCTCAACAAAATGCTTCATTTACATGGGAATCTATAACTGTCACACTGATTTTGAGGTGCAGTTTTCTAAAATATGTATTTGTTTCCTTTTACCATTGGTTCTTGGGGTTTACGGACACCGTCTATATGCCAGGCAGAGAGCTAAAAACCTTCACATAAAATATCTCTTACAGTACTAACACTAAGTCTAGAGAAAGGCTACATTATTCCCACCACACAGAAGAAGAAACTGGGAGTCAGACAGTAGTGTAACCATGTATGCCATGGATTCCAAATTTAAACTCAGGATTCCTTCCTTTAAAGTCCAATGGCCTTCCTCACATACCATGCTGCATAAACTTCTCCACATGGTGAGTACAGTGCCAGACTCATTAAAAATGCAAAAATGTTCTGTGGAAATTAGGAGCTTATTAAATCTTGGTGATTGGTTGATACGTTTAATTTCAAAAGGCAAGCCAATGTATTGTGTCTACCTGCCAGTGGGGTGGGGAGTGGGGCACAGGTCTAGACAATGGAAAGAACAGGGACATATCACAGTCTGTTCACTTCCAATCCCATATATACAAACTAACCTAATTAGTTCTGTTTTTGCTACTGGTAAAGACATAATCTCATTTGCCCAGGTACAAAGGACAGACTGCTGCTTTGGTTGAAAACTCATTGGCAGTAACCACATTTGCACTGTGGTTCCTTTGGTTGAATTTAAATTCAGTTTTATTTTAGTCAAGGGAGATTCTTCTACACTTTTATCTGAACTGAATTACTGTACAATAAATATGGTTATCAAATTTACTAATTGTGGTGAACAAGGATATCTAAGGATTCCAGATTGTAAGGAAAAGCACATTACAGAAGCTAAGTACTCAATTTCAAAAAGCCTTTTAACATAAATATTTCAAAATCATCTGTTTTGTTACCATTCAGCATCAATGATTTTCATTTCCCACAACCTATTCTGACATTTATAAGAACTTTAAAAAAAAACAAAAAACCCTTTGCAACATATGTGGTCACCACCGTACAACACCACTTAAAAAGTACTGGTTTTGAATAAAAATAAAGGCATATGAAGGTTGCCATGGCGAATCAAATGACACGTTTTTTACTTATTCCTTTTTGAATTATGTTAGTGATACCTGATACCCAATGCAAAGGAACTCAGTGACACATGCATACACACACACACTCTACCTTGAGTTGCCTTTCAAACGCACCAGCTTGATTTAAACATCTTAGGATTTAGAGCTCATGACCAAATCATATTGGAAATTCTTACTAAAGAAGTAGGCTGCCTAATCAGCAAAACTGGACATTTCTTTGACCCTCTGACAGAGAGGACGACTTT
Source organism: Smutsia gigantea (assembly GCA_032199065.1). Lineage (NCBI taxonomy): Eukaryota > Metazoa > Chordata > Mammalia > Pholidota > Manidae > Smutsia > Smutsia gigantea. Next base: position 192,472 of record JAVSCE010017542.1, read on the forward strand.
TGCTCTTCAGTCGATTGCATAGAATGCTGCTAGAAACCTTTAGTCATATGGTGTTGGAAGAGAGTTCCATGGCTACGAGAACCACAGGGGGGCAACCCAGTAAAACGTCCTTATTAAGGAGAAGTTGCAGAAGAGAAGGTTGAAAAATGACGGCATAGGCCATCAAAAAGGCATCCATGAACTGGAGAAAGTTGCACAAATGAGGCAGGTGAATGGTTTTTAATCTAGCTTGGATGATAAGTTTGAAAGAACAGAACAATGACCCACTTAAGAATATCAAATTCCACTTACACAGTTACGAAAGAAAATAATGCTTATGTCATAATCATAAGAGCTATGTATACTCAAAAACATTTTGTAAAATCTGGAAGACATATGGTAAGTGGCTAGGAAGGTTTATTATACCCTGTGTCTGAGGATTTTTTTTTTGCTGTATGATTTAATAAAAGCCCCAAACACTCTCTGATGAGAGTTTTAAACAAGTCAGTTTGGAAAGAACGAAACAGCCTCTGGGGATTTATCAGCTGCCCCCATTAGAGGGACTTTCATACAGGTTGATCATAAGGGCATCGAGCACTGAGAGTTCCCAAGGGCTGCGGGTGTTTGCCTTCAGTGTTCGCAGCATGAGGTCCCTAGGGTGATGGGACTGTTTTACATGAAGGCAGTTCAGAAGACTGACTAAAATCCCAGCTTGGCCCTGAAACAGGGCTTGGGCAACTTCCTCAATCCTAAGCACCCCATTGCCTCATTTGGAAAATTATCAACTTTACAGGGTGTTTGTGCTTATTAGATGTAAATAACTTGTGAAAGTGATATACACACAATAAATTCTCAAAAGAACTTCCAGATAGGTGAAAAAGAAATTGAAAAATCAGGGAATGATGAATTGCCTTTTTTCTATTCAGAGGTGTTCCTCAAACTTCAGTGAGCATAAAAAATATAACCTAAGCACTGTAGAAATTCTGATTCAGTAAGTCTGGAGTAGGCAGACCTTAGTAACAAATGTCTTAGGTGATTCTGACGCAGTTGGTTCATGGAAAAACATTAAGAAATACAGTTCTAGAACATAATACTCCAGCCAAATTGTGAAACAGAGATTGTTTTATTTGGAATCATTAGATGTGCTAGGATTCTTTCTTCCTATGTCACTTCCCTCCTTCAAACCTTCAGGCTTCCAAAGGCCTCTGATTCTCATCTAGAATGAGCTGCCTAAATCCACCTCGTAAATGGAACTGCATCAACCTTTGACATCCAAGTGGCATTTTCTACTAAGTGTGCAATGGCAAGTAAGAAGAACACTACACATCGCCTCTTGCCTAATTATTTAAAGTTGAGTAATGAAAGCTTTTCAACATTTTACCTCTTAGAATATAAGGCTCTGAGTTTGGGGATATTTTCATGGGAATCAGGCCCCATCCCCCAGATGATGGCTTAATACCACAACTGATATTTATTCCTTCACAAAGTTGATTCATTAATATTTATTCTTGGAAGAGGTTTCAGTGGTCATCTAGTCTTACTGATTTGTTTTACAAGGCAATTATAGCCTAGCCCATACCATCTGACTTGTCCTCCAACCCAGAATCTTCACAAATGGAGAAGTTTGCCACCCAAAGGAAGCCTAACTGAAAGACAATTCTACACTTAGAAAAATTTCCCTACTGAACCAAGCATTGGTATCCAGTATCAGAAAGCAACCCAGGGTCTTAAATAATAGCAATAATTTCTTCATATAAATAGAATGCAGGACATTTGGGTTAACTTTTTCAGAGTATCTAACTCATGGGGTAAGAAAGCAGGATTATGGGTTCATTCTATGAAAGAATTCATTCTTCCAACAGAACAAAATTACCCAGAACTCTTTTTACATCAAGGACAGAAAGTTTAGCATTAAAAAGGATTAAAATGTTAATTTCTCTGAAAATAGCTTCTCTGCCACATTCTATAGTAAAATCTGAATGCCTTTTGGGTAATTGCTGCTTTGGGTCATTTTCCCCATTTTCCTTCTTCATGCAAAGAAAAGTGAGAGCTGATGATATTTTAAATCTTACTCCTCATCTACTGTTTTCATAGATTATTTTGCACTTTATAGAATGTGTTCTGTTAACCTAGGCCCACACATCTAGCAAAACTCCCTAGAACTTTTGCCTCTAATTCTCTTCTTCAATCTAGAAAGCTTTGAAAGATATTGATTCTTCAAATGTGAAAAATTAACTTATCAAAAATAGCACATATAAAATGGGAACTGGCCAAAGAAATCCTAGGAATATTGTTTTAACTGGAAGTTGTACCATTACCTGCTACAATTTACTGTATTCCTGTTATGGCTCTTTGTGATGTATTTATCACCGTGTGGGAATCCCATACAGAGAGCAGTAGGAGCTCTCAGTGGCCTCAAAATATCATGGCTCTTGCCACAAACAACTGATCTAAATTTTGCAGGTGGCAGGTCTAACTTCTTATCTCAAAGGAAGTAACCCTTCTCTAAAAGTCAAATTTGTTTTTAAGCTGCGGTATCTTTAACCACTTCTTTTTTCCAGTTTTTCAGTTGACACCATGTCATGACTTAGGGTGGGTTACATCAATCATTCTGGGCTCTTACAGAAAACATTTTGTGGTGGTGACTATCCCATGCAAGAAACTAAGCGCCCTTTGTGGGTGACTGCGTAGGTATCTCTGATTTCTTGCCAAATCATTCAGAATGCCACAAATCCATTAAATCTCTCCACAGGGAGGAAAAACTCCCGTATCCTAGAGAGAGAATTTATGAGTTCATTTCAATCACCCCAAATAAAAGCCACCCTTAATATTCATTAGAGATTTTACAGTGGCAATATGCATTATCTATTCATATGCCCTTCTGAAAGGCCAATTTCCCTTGAAACCTTGCATGGCTCCAAGCCACTCTTTGTAGAAACAATGGCCTATGTCCAAGTGGAATCAGGGGAGGCAAATGGATGACATTTCCTTATCCATTGGTAATGATTCCATTAAGTCACTGTGGTAGCAATGAATTTGCGAGTTTTAAAAACTAAAAGACATATTTGGAATGTGCAGGCATGTCATCATGTCACTTCTCTGTCATCTGTGACCATATGTTCTAAAGTGAATGGGCTTTTCATTTTGCATTCCAAAAGATGATTTTCAAACTGACATTTCTTTCATTTGAAAATATGTGTATGCTGGGCACATAAGACTATGAGCCTGAGAGCTTTTCATTCATCTTCCTCCTACCACCATCATTCGAGCCCCCACCATCTCCAATCTATTCTCGTTACTGTGGAGAGTGATCACGTATCTTGCACCCTCAACAAGCAAATAAGAAACAAACAAACAGATAAGACCCAGCCATTAGCCTAAAGCACTTCTTGCAAAGCTTCCCACTACTTTTAGGGGCCAATCAACGAAACTTAGAACCTGTGAGGCCATAAGTGGTCTGACTCCTTCCTCAGACTTACCTTGTACCACATCATATTTTTTCTCTCCCAGACACTCTGACTGTTCTCTCATTCTCCCTAATTTGGGCTACTTAACTCCTATTTGAGCTCCATCATCATTACCTCTGAAAGTGTTTTCTGAGTCCTTGAATAGTTCAAATATGCCTCTTATAGGCCTTCATAGATCCATGTAGCTCTCAGGGATCTTATCAAAGTTACCATTTCATGTTTAGTTGTGTGATTATTTATATGTTTGTCTCTGTTTGGACTATAAGGTTCATAGTGTCTGTTCCTGCCAAACATTTTATCCTCCTTATATGGCTCAATGTAAATATTCCAAAATAAATTGCTGAGTGAATGAATAAATGAGTTCTTGAATTTAATCCATTTTGTGCCCTAGCTAAATATCCCTTTTTATGAGTGAGATGTGAGCTTCCGTTTGGGTTGGTTGTAAGGTGACCTGCAATAAGGCCATATTTCTAACCCAATTATTCATCAATATGGTTATAATAGCTGTGACCATGAGATGCATAAAGATATTACACTGAATATTCATGTGGTTTTTAGAGTGAATTCAACTAGTTGCTTTACAACTTCCTAGGAAGGAGAGGGAATGTAAATTTCTTTGCATCATTTTTCATTCTTTCCTGAAAAAGGTGGGTTATGCCTGAGAGTTATAGTCTCACTCAGAAATAAAGTATCATGAAATGCATATGTGATAAGGCTATGATAAAAATATGAAAGGAGTTTTAATAAGGTAAAATCATTTTACATCTGTAAGACTATGCTAAATAAAAATATGGTGATAATTTTGGAAGTCACCAAAGGGCATTGGTGAGCCCAGCACATGCACTCCCAACCCCACCTTCTTTTTGTCTGCATGCCTTGGGGAGTCACAGGAACACCTCCTGGAAGCCAAAAGCAGAGTCTACTCACAAATGTACTGTGTACTTTGAATGAGGCAGTTCTGGCTTATCTCCAGGGAGAAAATTGGGCAAACTATTTTTTTAAAAATCTGAAAAATCAGAGAAAACTAGTAATGTACATTTAATAAAACATTATCTCATATGAAATGAAATTGCTGAGGATTACTGATAGTGATACTGCAATGCCAAGTGTGTATCTTGGTCATCTTCATGGCTCCACAGCCCAGTGCAGTAACTGATACACGAAGACATGCTGTTGTTCATTGAATGAAGGATAAATAATTATGAACACATAAGTATAAATTGTGATTAAGTAGTAATAATTTTCACTAACAATAGTAGCTCTTCTTCATTAAGTTCCAGCTGGATGTCAGATATACAATTAAATGCTTTATATCTAATTCTTATAAGAACTCCATAAAGAAATCTTCATTGTGTTCATTTAATAGGTAAAAAAAGTGAAACTCAGAGAAATCAAGTAACTTAGTCACACAGACAGTAAGTAGTAAGGCTACAATTCAAGGCCAGGCTTATTTGGCTCTGACACTCATGGAGTTTCTACCATATACTCTTCCTCTTTACCAAAAAGTTTATTTACCTTTTTGCTGAAAATCTAAAAGAAAAACACTGATAGGAAAAGTCTGGACTAAGAGTTAGGAGGTTTATGGTCAGTACCAACTCTGCCATCATCTGCTGGGGGACCTCAGGTAATTCACTCAATCTTCATTTGCCTCAACTTCTCCATCTGTAAAATGACAATAACATTTGCCTAATTTATAGTACTAGTATAAGATAAAATGTAAGAAAAGTTATATTGCACCTCGAAGGCAGGGACTCTATTAAGCTGTTAAGCCGTTACCTTGAATTGGAACTTTCACATGAATCATTTCATTTTTACACAGCAAGATAGGAACTCATGTTTTCATTTTTACAGATGAGATACAGATAGGTTACTAGCCTAGTCTCAAAAGTTACAAAACCACAATCTCTGCAGAAAAACTTTGGACTCTAATAGATTTGGGCTTAAAAATCTAAATTACTTAACTTCTTCGTGCTTCAGATTTTTATTAATAAAATGGGAATGATAATACCACCTTATTGAGTCAAGACACAAAGATAGCATAGATAAAAGTAATTGAAATACAGTCAACTGCTACAGCAATGCAAGCCATGGTTATCATTATATTGACATGTCTGCATGATCAGAATAAGATCTCAAAGATATGAACAATCAAGGTAGTATTGTGTGTGTGTGTGTGTGTGTGTGTGTGTGTGTGTGTGTAGTGGGTGACAGTGACAAAAGATGATGTCTTACTTCTATCCAACACTCTTCACATTGCATAGTCCCTGCTTTTTCTGCCTCCCTCTACAGTCTTACTTAAACTTCACCCACCCATTTTTCAAAGCAGAATTTAGCTCTCTGAAATGGCATTCAAACAGATTTTTAAAGGTAGTTCGTTTTGGGTGGCACAAGCCTTCTTAGCTCCTGAGACTGGAAATGTAGACATTTGGTTCATTAAGAAGCTTTCATGGCCAGGAGGATCTGGTTGTGTCCCAAGTGAAGTCTCCATTCACATGCATAGTTAGCTCAGACATGAGGGAGAGAAGAGAGGAAGTAGCCGGGACAGAGGAAGTGCAGTTGGTCAGAAAAAAAAAAACAAAACAAAACCAAAAACAAGCCCAAAACCTAAAATAGCTTATGTAAAGAAAAAAAGAGAGAGAAATAAGGTCAAAAATGGTCATTTGAAGCACGGGAAATGAGCTGCCTTGAAAAAGCTGAAAGAAAATCTTTATTTACTTATCTCTGCTCATAGAATTTATCTTCCTCAGTGCATCCTCATAGTCCAAAACATTGAGGGTAGAAAGAATCTTAAAAATCATTCATGGTTGTCCCTTATTCTAAAGATGAGGAGACAGAAGACCGTGGAGATTAAGCAACCTGACTCAGAGAGATCGTAGTAAGTGACAGTTGAGCTCATATGTGACTCTCATCCAACCTGGGCTCCTTTGATATGTAACACAGACTCTAACACCTCATGGTGCACACTCAGAATATGACTTTGTCTTTAACTTGCTTAGCAATATTTGAATTATGCACTTGTTTTTCTGCTGCAAAAGAAAATCTGTCAGTGCTTGGAGTGTTCTCCAGGGCTCATGATATAAAATATTCTAACATTCAGGCCTCTCCTACAAAGGTCTATGTCCAGCTTTGGTGATTTGTTTTATTCCGAAGAACTGTGCAAAAGAGTTAGGCTCTAAATAAGGAGGAGCTTGGGGTCTCCCATGGTCAGTGAGCATGACTGGACCTCCTCCTACCATCTGAGGGTCCAGTGAAACAAATGTGACTTTTTTTATGGAAGCCAAAGTGATTATGGGTCCTTTTTCATTATCACAAGAACTATTGTAGATGACAAATATTTTGTGATGACTTTAAAAAGATTTTATTGTGGGAGTATCAGTTCAAACTTCTCCTTTATTTGATGAACTTGAGTAAACAAGCATAGAGAAAAACAAAAACAACAAAACCCTCCCCGACAAAAAAGAGGTGATGCAAAAACCTTAGAGCAATTCATGAAAAAGGATTATTGAACTTTATAACACATCTAGAACTAGATTATAGGTTTGTTAGTATAATTGGAAAAAGCCAAACATCAACCCAAATAATTAGATTTGTGATCTACATTGTTCTGCCTCAAAATTCTAATTTAATGCTATCTCTGGTCATCCTGGACTTCAAAAATAATATTTACACTTATAAAACAATTACATTTTCTCATTTTATATTGATATTTATCATATAAGATTTTATTAGAAAATAATTTGTAAACTTTTATACACACTTATACCTTACTTTCCTCAAACTCAATCTCAATTTCCACACTTCTGATATTTTACACTATTATAATACCTCATAATTTAAGTGCTTCTTCTATAACTTCTTTTTTTCAATGTAAAATGTGGTTTATGTCTGCCATATCTTTTGTAGGATTATTTTATATACAAGTTCTGCAGTGTGTCTGCCATCCTAGTGAATTGTTATGCCAAAGATTGTGATTGTTTTCCTTTTCTTTCTAATAAGACCCAATAAACTCTCATTATAAATATGAAATGGTAGATTGTCCATCTCCCCACACACATATTTCTAATCTCCCACAATCGCAGACCAAGTGTCTCAGAAGGCACTTACTGTGCATTTGCTAAGGAGTGAATGAGTGGATGAATGGAAGAATGAAGGAATCAATAAGCTGTGACAGCATGCCCTCGTTTTCAAATTCTTCTTTGGATAAATGTTAATTCTTCTTCAGTCAAACATTATTTTGGCTGTAACTTAAAACTTATCATGTAAAACATTCATAATTAATTATTTGTTCTTGTTCATTTAGGCCCTTAAAATTATTTTTAGAGTGTTGACTTTCAGGGTCTTTAATTTCAGTGTAGAGTGTAGTAAGAGCAGATGTCTTTTGGTATTTTTTCATCATGTTTTCCTATTTTTCCTTTTGAATTTCTCAGTCCAGATCATCATTCACTCTGCCCTCCTTTCACAAGCTGTCCAGATCTATTCACTGACATGTGTTCTCTTTCTGTACCACCATAATTCCAATGTAAAGCAGATAAAAGTTCTAACAGGTCTTTTTTGCTATGAGAATTGAACACAAGGCCATTAAACTATGAGGAATTCCGCACTGATAGTTCATAAGTTCATAGCCTACCTCCCTGCGGACAGATATGTTAGCAGTCTTAGTATAGCTTATTCACTGGGCCAGAAAAGAATAGCCCATCAGTGGGACCATGAAGGCTTTTGGCAGGAATGTGACATCAGCGAAGTATAAAGAATATAACAGAATCTATGAAGGTAATATTGCTTAAACTATGTTCCTCCTTACTCTCCTTTTACAGGTTCTTTCACTCCTCTTTCCTTTTCATACTTGTTTTTTTCTTCAAAGAGTACACCATGGGTTCTTACTCATCCATCTGCACTTTTAAACTTCCATGCTACTCATCAAATAGGGAGAGAAGAGAGGCAGGACTAAATGAGGAAACAGTATAAACAAAGCTGTGAAGATGGGGGGAAAAATCACTATTTCTTTTTTGTATACCAAAGGATGATATCACTTTGCCTATAGCAGAATATGCATGTGGAAGAAACGTGTGGGGATCTAGTTAAAAGGCAGATCAGGTGAATGAGTTTGCATTTGACCCTGTAGGTGCTGGAGAGACATTTAAAAGTCTTTGAAGGGAGCAGTAACATTATTAGGTTTGAGCTTCAAAATCATTAATCAGGTAGATTAGTCAAGTAAATTAATCTGGTAGATTAATTTGGTAATGACGTGTCACGTTGATTGAAGGAGGTAGACTAGGGTCAGAGAGACTCGGAGAGATTGCCAAGGTTGAGAGTAGAGAAACAAAGTAGAAGACAGGCATAAATAGCTTGTCCTGGTTTTGTCACCTCTTTTCCTTAGATCAGTAGTTCTCTTAGGCAGTATTAAAACTCATACACTTAGCCAGTGAGACTCTGGGTCCCAAGGGCAGTTTCCCGTGTCAGTAATTAGAGCTTCCACTGCTCCCCATTTGAATTGGAAGATTAATTGTAAAATCTTTTGTTCCTTTATTTCTTGGTTAGCATTAGCACACATCCTGTTCCTCTGAATGGAACAGTTCTGTAAAGAAAATTTCCATTATCCGCACTTTCTCTTTTGGCGCAATTTTGATGGGTTCCTGCAGTACTCCAAGACCTTCCGTCTCTACTCGTCTCATCTTCTTATGTATTTTAAGACGTTTCAAGTAGAGTTTTGTTTATTTTCTCACCTTGAGGTTCTGTTTATAAACTTCAGTCATTTTTCTTTTATTTTTATGCAATTCAATTTTTTATTATCATTTTTCTACATATACTGTATGTGAATTCTTCTATACCTGGGTCTTTGTTTTGTTCTTTCAGGACTTTGACTTTCCTTCTTCCTGAAGGAGCTTTTTTTAAAATCATTTTTTAAACATATCACATTATTTTTATACACAGCTGAAGGGTGACATGGATATTCGCTCTCCCTTTTCAAGTCACAATTACTTCCATTTCTTAATTTTGTCAAAATAATTTGTTTATCCTCTTTATAAATCTGCAAGTTATCCCAATATCATATTAAAAGAAAGCCTCATCTCCTTTGCAGCGTACAAACTTCATTCTTCCTTGCCCTTATCCCCAACCAAGCCTATGGCTCCCTTTCCTCTTTTTGTTAAGGTGTTTCAAGCTCTTAGCATGCAAAGCTTCATAAGTACCTTTCAATCACTCTTCTTGTGAATTGATTGTAAACACTTGGCTTCAAATCTTATTTTTGGTTACTTCCACTATTACTTTTCTTAAATGCGTCTCAAATCCCCTCTCAACACCACTAATCTTGATCTTAGGAAAGACCTGCATCCTTAAGTAGCTTTCTCTTTCACATTGCTTTCAGGAAGTATGCACTTTCTTAAATCTAATCTTTCACCTTTCACAATTATATCAATTCCATTATCATGTATCTTTCCTCACTCCACAGATCCTACAGATCTTACAAACAAATAAACTGCACGTCAAATATCTGTGTGTGTCTCATTCTCCTCCCTTGACTTCTGTGAAGAGCCCTTTGCAAATAATACATTTCCCTGTCTGGATTCAGTTTGTTCATGGCATTTCAACTGAATAAAATGTTGCTTCTTTCTGAGCCTCTGGATTCTTTGATTTTGCTATAAATATTACCTACTGTTGACTGAGATCCAACACCATTTCCTTTAATCTTCCCAACAGCCCTGCATGGTAGCTAACTACAGCCTTGTTTTACAAATGAGTATTTTTAGTATGCAGAGCCTTTCAGAGGAAAGGGGATGACTAACATTTGAAGCCAATGTACAGAATTGGTGTTAGTGGGTTGAAGAGAGTAAGGAGTTTGTCCAAGCTCGCTCTGCTGGAGATGTCAGAACTGGCGTTAAGCTCAGCTCTCTCAGAACCAACCTTAAGAGGGTGACCCTGAGGTGGGCTTAGCAGGAAGCTGTCTTGGGTAAATAAGGACTTTCTGGGAGACAATTCATTTCAAGCCACATCAAAACTGATTTGATAAATGAGCATCAAAGACACTGGAATCTACTATTGCTGCAATTTTCTGAAGTTAAGGAGGAACTAGTGTTTTTGTTGATTGGTTTCATTTCCCCTGAAATGTGGGGATGTAGGCTCAGCTCCAGCATATCTGCATATGTTGGCAGATTTTAAAAAATCTGGTCACACTTTGACCCTTTAAAATGGCAATAATGTCACCTCCTGTCATTGAGACTAACACTCATTTTAGAAGCACATCTTTTCCCTCAATTCAATCGGCCTCTGTACCTTCTATAGAATGAAAAGTTAAAGTATAACCCAAATAATAAACCTACAGTTATTACCAAAAAAATATCAGCTATACTGAAATGAGACTAGGTATTTTCACTTAGTATTATCATAGAATATAAGTGTAGAATATTAAAATGGTGATTTGCACTAATCCACCTTCTTTCACTCTATGTCTCAGATCCCGAGTGCAAGTGGTCTCATTAAGTTCACCAAAACAATTTAACTCTAACATGTTCTTGAACCCTCTTTCCAAGTCCAGTGAGGTTTTCCTGTCACAAATGCTAAACATTATCATTTGAAATTCGGAGCTCAGAATTCTGCAGATATGTTTAACCTTCTGCAGATAAAAGTCACTTACTTAATCATTTAGTTATGTACTAAAATGGACAAGACTACAATAATAAAAAAACATTACTATATATATATATATATATATATATATATATATATATATATATATATATATACCTAAATCTAAACACATATCCACAAATACACACAATAACTCAATAACTGAGTTTATTTATAACTGGATTAATATAAGAACAGCTATAAGAAAGAAGAAATGTTTTAATAGATAGATAGAAACAAAGTCCATTGGTTTCTAAAATTCTATTCATTTAGTCAGCAAACGTTACTCAAATATTTATCAAGTGCCTTAACATTTTTGGGACTATGGAGGATACAAAGATTAGTTACTTATAGCAAATAAACAAATGCCCAATGAATTCTACTTCAGGGTAGAGTATGATAAGCTCCATGATGACAGACGTGGTGTATGTATTGTCTAGCCCTGTACCTCCAATGTCTAATATTGTGACTGGCACACAGTGATGACAATATGTGTTTGATGAATATATAATGCAAGAACAATGCCCTTAAGTGATCTAAAAGTTCAAAGGAAGGAAAGATTACTTATGTCTGGCATGACCCAGGAAGGCTTTCTAGGGGATGAAATATTTGATCTGAGTCTTAAGGGATGGGGTAATGATTTTAAAAGTTAGACTAACATTCCAGGCAGAGGCCAATACATAAACACAAAGATGGAGAGGCAAGAAAATGCAAGACAGTCATTAGGAATAGCAAATCATTTGGTTTGGCAGTCTAGCATAGAAAATCTATGAGCAAGTAGTGATTCTATAGCATGTCACTACGCTGATGGACAGTGACTGTAATGGGGCTGGTGGGGGGGACCTGATGAAGGGGTAGTTTAATAATCGTAATATTGCACATGTAATTGTAAATTAATGATAATAAAATAAATTATATTAAAAAAAAAGAAAATCTATGAGGAAGAAGAAGTAGACAAAGCGTAAAAAGTTAGATTTGAGCCCCAGCTGCTAAAATCCAGAAACGTCAAGTTAAGGAGTTCAGATTTTATTTCACAGGAAATTCTAAATATTTGTGTCTGATTCTGACTCTGAAGCTGTCAGAATCTTCAGAAGTAGTTCCTAATTATATGACCAGCTGCCTTCTAAGAAACTGCTCCAAGAAGAAGGCTGCAAAGTCCAGCAATCCCCAAAAGAAGACAAAGTTAAAAAAGTGGGGAGACATTCCTAAAAATAATTAATGTTGGACAGTTCCATCAATTCCAAGTCTGCTACTAGACACCTGTACTATTTAATGTGGTACTTTGAACAAAGATTCCTTTAGTTCTAGTCTGCAGAGATCTAACAATACACAAATCTTAAAAGGTGGAAAGGATTCCAAGAGAGAATAAACCTCTTCAGAGAGCTTTAAATGCACCATGAAATGTAGCCTCTGTACAATGAGACCGATTCTTAGTGCAAAATGGCATAGAGTGGGATTCCTGGATACACAGAGTTGTTCCATTCATTCACTACAAACACAAATAACCATGAACTGTAGGGAAATAAAGGTACAATACATGCCTTAAGCAACTTACAGTCATGTTGAAAAAAACGTTAGACACTCTTAAGCCCTGGAATATTTGTGTTATTTACTTTTGATTTCTCAATTAACCCATGAGTTTAATATTACTATTGTTCATTTTATAATTGAGAAAATTAAGATGAAAGGGTTTCAACAATTTGCCTAAACAAGTAGAAGAGCTTGGATCCAAATTTGTCTAATTCCAAAGTCCACACTCTCTCTCTCACACCATATAGCCTTAGTGCCTAGCTTAGCGTAAAAGAAATACGTATAGTGTATTAGCTAAAAGCAGCTTTCCTAGTATAAGACTGTCCAGGTTCTAGATCTTGGCTTCACTTCTTTTTAGCTCTGAGACATTGTACCTGTTAGTAACTTTTTGTTCCTCATTTTTCTCAATTGTAAAACAGGGGGAATTAATATCAGAATAATACTATCTTACACGTTGTTGTAAAATTTAAATAAAATAATACATGTAAAGTACTTAAGCAAATGGCACTCACAAAGAAAATGCTCATTTAAGTTAGCTATTATTTGTCAGTGAACTTCATGACAACAGCAATAAATTAGACAATTCAATGTGTATCTTCTCGATGTGGATCAACACCCAAAGTTTTCCTTCAATTAAAAAGGATAATATATCCCTGGAAAATATCATGCAGTAGTTTATTTGAACACAAATATGCAATAGTAACATGATAGCAAAAATCACAACGGCTGCATTGCTTTTTAGAAAGACAGCTCTAGCTCTAGTGACCTTCCTAACTCTGATAAATGTGACAGATCAGCACTGCATAGTTATCCGTTTCTTTCTTTCTAGTGCGAACATACAGGTAAGATGATACATTTCCGTAGTTAACAAACTTACCCATGAATGTGGGAGATCCATATCTGTACAAGAAAACTCGAGACGTGCGTGGTGAGCGCAGCAGGAACAGTTTTCCCAGGGTCCAGCGCGGGTAGTTTGAAAATCAGCACACGTCCAGAGCAGGTCTGGAAACGGCTTCCAGCTATTGCACGTCTGAACTTTACTTTCATTGTGGGATAACATTTCTGCCAAACTGCATCCAGTTGAAGTGCTGGATTGAACCAGTGATGCAGAAAGAGAATCCAATCTAACCTCCATTTCTTCCTTTCTTCTTCTGCTAACATTACTAACTTTCTTTTCTTGAGGCTTGGCTAATTTCATACAGGAAATCAATGTTTCATCTTCATCTTCTGAATGATAAAGAAAAATAAGTAAGCATAATTTTGTACATATAAAAATTATGAATATTATACTTCCCTTTACATAGTAGAGATGAATGAACACCAGAGGATAAACCAGGAAGTCATTTAATTTCACAAAATAATATATAATAGCATTTTTTTAAGACTAAGTCTTTTATATATTAAATGATTTGTTTTGTAAAAAGAGATTTACCTAAAATATTTTGAATCCATATATCATGATTAAAGTCAGACTGACTGGAATGACTAGAAGCCACATTCAAATGAAATGGAGCCACACTGAAATGCATTTGAGAAAAATTACAAACTAAAAAAAAAATGTTCCCACATCTTATAAGCATGGTACGGTGTCCTTCTGTTCTTAAATCTTTTTAATTTTTTGAGGTCGTGTATAAGAGAGCATCATAAGGAAGCAAATGAAATTTTGCCTTACTTAAAAGAATGAAATCTCAGTGTATATGGGCTGAAATCCTATTGGTATTCTAAAAAAAATTTCATATAAATCTGCAAAGAGATTTATGTATGCAGTCCATCTTATAATGAAATATTTTGGAAAAGCAAGAGCACAACAGAAGAAACAAAGAAAAAAGCCTATCTTTAATACTATAAAATTGGCTAGTAAGACCTGTCTATATCTGCATGCAATGAAGGGTATGATGAAATTTCTAGTAGCGTATAAAGCAGTTACAGAAAATAGAAATATATGTTACCCATAGTAAATTGTACCATATCATTGAATCTCTAAGTCCAAATGCTAACTAGGGTAAACAAAAGATTACAATTAATAGGGCATTATTTTAAATAAATAAATGAAAATCAAAGTTGCATGTTATGACACGTCAATTTGCTGCACTCACATCAAAACTGAAAAATACTGTTTTTGTTTGCTATGGCCAAGGAATGGTTAACAGTGGCCAATGCTGACCCTTATTCCCTTGCTGAGCTTCGCCCATAGCTTTCTCTTAACTCTATTCCTGAGTCTGGTCCTGGAGGGAAGAAGAAATGGGATATAAGGTGAAATTCAGAAACAGAAGAAGGATATCTGTTTCACAAATAACTTGGAAATAAAAAGAAAGAAACCCTCAGTGTTAAAGATTATTTTAAGGTCTTATCAAAATGTTCTTCATGAATATATGCTACCCCAGTTCTTCCTCAAAGAAATTTTAGCTGCTCATTGAGTTCTTACTTACGGAGATTTATTAATGTAGGTTTCATCTCATTCAGACTCGGCATCCTGGCTTTCTTGGTCCAAACTAGTTTCTTTATTCTTTTTAAAGTCCCCATTGAGTCCGCTGGGTCACCACCTGATTCTACGGTCTAGCACAAACACAGCTCAAGGTAAAGACAAGTTATTCTTCACAAAAGATAATATATAAAAGGTTTGAGATCATAAATGTTGGAATATTAATAATGTGATCTTAAAATCTGTAGCCTGAGACAATTTAAACAATAGCTTGAAAGCACACCACATTTGGGGGTTCAAACATGCAAAATATATTATAACTGGCCAGTCATACTAAAGCAGGGTACTTTTTACCAAATTTTTTTTGTACTTCAAAATGCAGCAAGAAAGATTGAATCCAGAGCTGTCTATAAAAAACTTGCTCCTGCTTAATGTGAAATAGTGGAAAAGAACATGGTCTTTGCAGCATAACATAGACGGAACAAGTGGTTTAAAGTTGCTACTTGGAAGCATTGGAATAGATGGATGGTGTGCAATGAAAGCTAAATTCAAATTTTCTTCATTTTCCTTTTGGAAATTTCTGGCAAAACAGTATTTTATTTCAAGCATGGAGTGTTTTTATTTTCTTTTTTTTAAATTAAGGCATCACCAATACACACTCTCACAAAGGCCTCAGAAGAAAAACAATGTGGCCACCACATTCACCCCCATGGAGTTCCCCCTCACACCTCACCGCAGTCATCATCCACCAGTGCAGCAAGACGCCACAGAGTCCACACCTGTCCTCTCTATGATACACTGTCTTCCCCGTGACCCCACACATGGAGTGTTTTCAAATAATATACTATTCTTTAAATAGCCTCTTGCTTTCTAGAAATACATATTGAGCAAAACAAAACAAGCAACTGCATTCCATATTATGTTTTAGTATATAAGTGTCACTGGTTTATTATGGCAAAAAATATCAATGAAAGAGTTAACATTGTTTTAGGATCTTTAAATTTCTTTGGAAGATACAGAAATATTTCCTGCTATCTTAATGTTGGTGAATTTGTATTTATATTTCTCTTACTATATTTAGGGTATCTTACTCTTGTAAAAAATATTTTGAAAATTAATACTCTATGGTAAATTTTATACTAATTGTTTTCTGTTGTATTAACTAGATATAAAGTAATACATAGAGGAATACTTCTTTTTCATCCAGAAAGCTCTGGACTCAGATGTACTTCTCCTCCTGCTTCTGCCTCATTCTTTCTATTGAACAACCAATAAATGAAATCTAAATAAATACTGCAATTTTCAAAAAGGTGAATGATTTTCTCCCTCATTAATGTTTGAGTGAGATGTATTTATAATAGTGTTTCCCAGTCCTTTGAGAGACACTATAAACCCAAAGAAATATTTAGAGGAAAAGGATCTCTATTATATAATGTGGGTAAAACTGCAATATTTCCAGAATATCTTGCCTGGCCTTAGTGCATCTCTGTATCAGTAGGTGATTACAAGGGCGGGGGAGTGAGGGTGTATCAGAACGAGGGAGGCTTGGTGGGGTCCTTCTGCAACTGGGTGACAAGAGACACAGGAGAGCAGAAGTAGACAACTGCTTGTAAGCAATGAATGAGTTTCTCCCACTTTATTTCTTCCTTTGACTGATTTTGGCTTCGAGGGTTATTTGCCCCAGGCTGGGAACATATTTTCCCCAAAGAGTTCATGCAAACATTTCCAATCATTATATTCAGCTCTTATTCTTGGTCTTTAAGAATAACTTTGAGCAACCAATATAAACTTGATGGTTCGTCTCTGCATAATTGCACCTAAGTAGGAAATGTGAGGTTTTGTCAGAGCAAGCCATACTTTTAAATTAAATAAATGGCAAAATATTGAAATCACTTTAATCTCCCAGAGAGGACTGTGATGAGATTTTCTTAGATGTGCAAAATCTTCCTTCTTTTTGTAAAGGTCATGCTCAGCTCAACACAATTTCTATTGCTCTTTATTATTCTATTATTTTCTCCTCTATTCCTTTTCAGTACATTCTGAGTTACTCAGCTTTACAGGCCCTGTAACTCAAGAAGAGTCATTTTCTAATCTTTAGCCCCTTCCAGAAATAATAAGCTGACATTGCACAACAATAGAGCAGGATATTTTTCTTTGTTGTGCTTCTATTCTTATGGCAACCTCCTCCTGTTACAGCCAAAGCTTAATTGCTCCACTGAAAGACTGACATCAAAAATAGCCTTCCCTCTTCCCCTTCTTTGTGAGAAAGACTTTCATTTGATATGGGGAAAGGTGTTATATACCAGGGTAACTGAAGTTCATTTGCCCCTAGGAGTAATGAAATCATTTGTATTGTGTCTGACTTAAGATGAGTGAGATCTCATGGCTCAGAAGTGTTAAAACAAACTGACCTCTCATTATTTTGTTCAAACTCTATTATGGCCTTTTTGAAGCACAGTATTATTACTTTTTGTAACTTCATTCACTCACTCATCTTTGAGTTAATAGAGATCAGTCTACTGCATTTTATTGAATTTTGAATCCTATGTGCTTAGGATAGTGCATGGCTTAATAAATGTTTGCTGAATGTAAATACACTTTCGATTTCATACATACGTTTTATCTACCAAATGGATTTTCTATAGTACATTTTTTTATACTAGACTGGCTACTTCCTAATAGCAAAATACTTCTGGAAAGCCTTCTCTTGAAAGATGAAGATTAGAATTAATATCATCATAAGATATATAGAATCACTAAAATGATTTATTAAAAAAAATTCTTTAGAAATTTTCAAAATAATAATGTTATTCTCCACAATTTCGTTACCTGAACATTTGTACTGAATATGATTAAGATGTATAATAATGTGCCTTTAATTTCTAGATACTTTCTAATAAGACTGACCCATAAATTAAATTTACTATTCAATCAATCAACAAACTTTTATTGAGCACCTACTGTATGCCAAGCATTATCACATGTTCTGAGGATACGGCCTTGAGCAAGTCATATTAGATCCCTTTCATAATCTCTAATCTAGAGGGAAATGACATACCATCAAGATGTAAACAAGTATATAAACAAGAAAATGTGACATATGAGTGCTGTGTTGGGATTAACAGGATGGTTAAGTGTGGATGGGGGGGATTACTAATTTACATTGGGTGACCAGCAAAGGTTCATTGAAGATGATGAAAATGAGGCCTAAATGACAAGAAGGAACCAGACATGTGAAGATTTGGAGATGGTTTTGGATTTAGTACACAGGCAGAAAGGACGTTTCAGTTGGGACTTGAATGACAGCAAAGTCAGCCAGGCAAACAGCAGAGAGAAGAGAATTCCTGGAAAAGGATGCAGTTTATGCAAAGGTTCTAAAGCTAGAATTCCTGGAAGAATTCTTGTACACCAAGGAAGACAAAGAAGGGAAGAGTGTCTTGAGATGAAACCAGAGATTTAACTAGGGGCCTTCAAGGCTTTTGTACAGCAGGCTGAGGAGTGTGTATTTTATTCTAATCAGGAGAGTGTCACAATTTGGCTTACATTTTTATTCATCTTACCTCTTAATTGGATTTTGACCTTCTTCCTTTTTAAAAGACTTTTCCCAATAGCATGCAGACATACTTTGTTTTTATATATCTCTACTTCACCAGCTTTTATTTACCATTCTTTCCATGCACTTTCCCACACATGCTTCTCAAAAAAGTGAACTGCATATGCTTCTTTTAATTTAATTCCTTTAATTTCTCATCTTTTTAATCCACCACATGTACTCATCAATCAGCTTTGCCTCTATTATCCCATTTAAATTTCTTCTGTGGCCCAGTGAACCATTCTCAAACTCCATTACCACTTGCTATTCAACAATATGGACCATGATGACCCTCAGGAGACACTTTGTTTCCTTGGCTTCTATGACACCATGTTCTCTGGTTTTGTGTTCACCTATTTGGCTGTTCTCTCTAACTCCTACATGCTGACACCTCTTTTCTCTCAAAAATCAAGTGCTTAAATTCTTTCAGAGCTAGCTCTGGGTCCTCATCAAATTTCACCATCTTGTTGTCTTCTACACACACACACACACACACACACACACACACAAGGCTTTTAATACCACTTCTATGCTGCTGATTCCCAATTTATTTCTCCAAGCCTTTCTTCAGAGCTTCAGACTCACATATCCAACTGTCTTTTTAAAATGATTTATAAGCATGATCACGACTGACCGGTAGACCCCTAAACATGGTTTTCATCTGGTCTTCTTCAGCTCAGTGCATGCCATCTTCATCCACCTGATAGCACATTCCACAAATCAGACTGTCCCCTTTGCCACTTACCTTTCCTCCGTGTACTCATATTTATTCCATTTCTGAGTTTGTTCTGTTCTACAGAATGTATCCTGGATCTGTTTCTTTCTCTCCCATTCCACTGCTACCATGCTAGTTTAATTTTATCTCATTGAAACTATTGACAAGTCTCTAACTTATTTTCTTTTCACTTTTGCCCTTCCTCAGTTGGTTCACAATATGATGTTGGAGCTCTCTTTAAAAGACATAAATCTGATGATATTTCTATCTTGCTTAAATTACTGTAAAAATTCAAATAAAATCCGAAACACATAACTAGATCTATAAGGAGACCTAGGTCTCCAGATTTCCCTCAAGATTACTAGGTGCAGAGTTTTAGGGTCCCAATCTCCAAAACTTTTTCTATTTTCTGTGTTTTTGTGTATGCTGCTTCCTCTGCCTGGAATGCTTATTCTCATTCTCTAAACCTAGTTAATTCCTACTCACCTCTGGAACTTCAGCCTAAATGTCACTTTTTCAAAGAGCACTTTCCTGACTCCCAAGTCCACATTAGGTCTCCATTCTTTTACCTTCTTGGCTCTCACCATAATTTCAAATTTATAATTTTGTGTCACAACTGGTTAAATATCTTTCTTCCTCAATAGACTCTAAACTGAAGGAAGGCAGGAACCATACTTTACCATATGCGTACCATGCAGCATCCCTAGCACACATACCATTGTTGATAGTTGGCACTCCATATGAGTTAGTTGCAGTAATGATATGAAATGGATGAATGAATACATGAATGAGGACTTTACTTGGTAAAAATCAATTTCTTTGAAATGTAATTATGCAAAAAACAGAATTAGGAATTGAGAAATGAGAGGGGATAAAAAATTATTGTATTTAGTTTATTATTTTTCTCCACTAAAATTGTGACTATGTGTAAAAATAAATGAAATATTTTAGTAAATATTTAAATATTAAATTAAATATATTTTAAATATATTAAATATGCTTATTTTAGTATGCATAGACTATATCTTTTATATATAAATGTGCATTCTTTTAGTTCATGTTCACATTCCTTAAATAATGTAAAAATTTTCTTAGAAGTGTTGGATTTAATATACCTCATTTTTGACAGTTTACTTGACTATTAGGATGATAGAAATATTTTTAGAAAATAGCATCAATGAATTATTGAACTAGATTAGTTCTACAATCATATTTTATGAGCTGGGATGGAACTTATTGGACATCTAGTCTACCAGCCTATTTAAAAAATGAGCAAGCCCAGAGAAGCTAACTGACTTATTCAGGGAAAGATAATTCATTAATAACAGAGCTAGAATAAGAATCAAGCATTCTGACTTTTAATCTAATGTTCTTTCTCACAAGTTTTTTTTAGCAGCCAGCATAATTACTAGTTATCTAGTATTGACAGCCAAATTAAAACCAACCAAATTCAGGGTTTTGATTTTTAAGTTAAATATGATTCTCTAATAAAAAGGATAAGCATCAGGTAGACACTCTCAGATTTATAGGCCTATCCTCTTTCATATATATATATATTATACAGATATTCTTTTATAAAATCCTCATATATGTATGTGTACATACATGTATCTCTCCTCATATATGTCTTCTTTAAATATAAATAACATATATAGCATATATGCTATACACATGACACCTCTTTTATGAATATATACATATCCTCTTTCATACACATGTTTTGCTACAAGAGAATTTAAATCGCTTCCAAATTTTCTCTTCCTTTTTCAGAAGAGAAACTTAGGCTTATGGAGACTAACTAAATCCAGATCACCTGACTGTCTGAGTTGTGTTCTCTTTACTCCACTAATGAAAAGGAAATTGGAAAGTAACCTGATAGACCTCAAATGAAGTAAAATAATTTCCTATTTTTGTGTTCTTAATTTCTGATTTAGAAGCTTTCCTCTCTAGTGACCTATTTGACAAGTATTCAAATAAAAAAAGTCTGATCACCTGATGTCTATTTCACATTATTTCTTCAACAGGGAGAATAGAGATTTAAAAAAAAAAAATTGTAATGAATGTCCTGAAGTCAAAGGTCAGGTAGTTTCATTTGTTATGCATTGACAACTTTACGAGTTTCTTAGTCTTATGACTCTTCACTTAGTTACTAAAGATTTACCAATTCCTAGGGCTTTAGAAATGATTTTTTTAATGCTCACAATACACCATTAAGAGAAAAAATCAGAATGTACGTTTGTATAAGAGGTAAAAGCTCCACTCTCATTGGCTTTTTTCCTCTGCACTTTCCAAGTTTTCTCCATTAAAGATGTATTACTCCTATAATTGGGAGAAATTCCATAATTTAAAAAGTGTACTCAGAATACAGATTTTGAAATCAAATCTATTTCTGCCAACCAGGACAGAAGTGCCCAGTTTTTCTGCTGTGAAATCATTCCTAGCCACTTGAGAAGAAAGGTACATAGGGACTGGATAAAAGCAGAAAAGTTGTTTTTATGGTAAATACAAAAATCAAGAATTAGCTTTAAATAGTGAAATTATTAAAAGCCCAAAGCTGTATTTCCATTATCTTCTGCATGAAAGTGACTATCTCTGCTTATGAACTAAAATATACCCTGAAAAGATAATTTGTGAGGTCACAAGGATCAGTTAACATCTAGTAACTCAATGGACAATAATAAAACCAAGAGGATTATATGCCTAGAATCAATCAATGCAAATACGTGAAAATAAAGAGGTTTCATTTCAAGAGTTTATTTTGCCATTTTCCTGAAACTACAACTAACTAAAAAGACAATTTGAAAATAATTTATTTAGACAAATGAAATAGTGATTGAAGAAATGGTGGAAAAATTGCCATGTTGATGTTAGATATCCTTATATAATTATAATTACAAAATTTATTATTATTTTTCAGTGATAGAAATTTAAATTAAAGAAAGACTGGACCAATACTTAAAATAA